>JANHGO010003741.1:0-26412 GCA_024606505.1 Aquila spilogaster | reverse complement strand
TCCAGGTAAATGACATCGGTCGCCTTCCCTTCGTCCACCAACGCCGTCACTCCATCGTAGAAGGCCACAAGATTAGTGGCCTTCCACTAATCCACTAATCCACAACTTCTCTGGGCATCTGTTCCAGTGCCTTGCCTCCCACTAAGTGAAGAATTTGTTCCTAACATCTAACCTGTCTCCCATCTTTTAGTTTGAAACCATTCCCCATTGTAATATCATTATCAGACCATGTAAAAAATCAGTCTCCGTCTTTTTTATTATCTCCCTTTAAGTACTGAAAGGCCACAATGAGGTCTCCCCAAAGCCTTTTCTAGGCTGAACAAACCCAGCTCCCTCAGCCTGTCTTCGTAAGAGAGGTGCTGCAGCCCTCTGATCATCTTTGTGGCCCTTCTCTGGACAAGCTCCAACAGCTCCTTGTCTTCCTTGTGCTGGGGGCTCCGGAGCTGAATGCAGTAGTCTAGATGGGGCTTCACAAGGGCAGAGTAGAGGGGAACAATCACCTTACTTACCCTGCTGGCCACCCCTCTTTTGTTGCAGCCCAGGATGATACAGTTGGCTTTCTGGACCACAGGTGCACACTGCTGGCTCATGTCCAGCTTTTTGTCCACCAGAACCCCTAAGTCCTTCTCAGCAAGGCTGATCTCAAGGAGTTCTTCTCCTAGTATGTACTCACGTCTGTGATTACTCCAACCCAAGTGCAACAACTTGTACTTGGCCTTGTTACTTAAGTTCATGTGGGTCCACTTTTCAAGCCTTTCTAGGTCCCTTTCGGTGGTATCCCTTCCTTCTGTTCTATCAACTGCACCACTCAGTGTTATCAGCAAACTTGCTGAGAGTGCACTCAGTCCCACTATCCAAATCATTGATAAATTTTTTGAAGAGCACTGGATAAATAAGCCCATGGTGAGATGCTTATATGAATGTACTGCGCGAATACTAGATCCTAGTTAGAATTTTGTGTTAGACGCTTGAAGACTTGTTGGCTGATTGAAACAGAGAAGTAAGTTTACATGGATACTTGGGTGGACATTAATACTACTTTATTTTACTTCATAAACTTAATAGCTTTAACTATCATTAGTATTTTTGTCTTCATTTTAATCCTAGCATTTATCTTATGTTCTGGATGATATCAGAACATTTTCCTCAGACCTTCAGCAATGTTAGAGAGGGATGTGTTGCATAGATTTTTTAACCTGTTTCTGCCAACTGTAGAAAATGACTGTTGTGGTTAAAAACAAAAACAGAAAAGCAAACAGAAGCAAACAAAAATTAAATCTGGATGTTGTTGGGATTGGTCTATTTGAGCATTGTCTGAAAACGGCAAAAGCTGTGCATGAAACATTTTATATTTGAGTATTTTGGAATCCTTTTATCCTTTATCAGTGGTTATATGAGAACAGCCTTTAAAAAAAATGATTTTCTGCTTCATCTTCTCCTAGCAATTCTGCTTTGATTATTGCCTTCATGTCGGTTGTTGTTCAGCTGATAATTTCAACCAAACTCCCCTCTAATGTTAGTGAAATACGTTGTATCAGCTTCAGAGCTCTGGCTCTCTGATAAAGCTTGTCATATCTTTTAGCGCATGCTCCGGGTTATGATTCCAGTCAGCAATATGCCATTGCTGCTACGAAGACTCATGGTATTCTTGGCTGCACTGAGGAAAGGATTGCGAACAGGTCAGGAGAGGTGATTCTTCCCCTCATGGGCATGGACGTGCTTGAAATAGTCCAGTGGAGGTCCACCAAGATGGTCAAGGGACTGGAGAATCTCTGCTATGAGAAGAGGCTGAGAGAGATTGAAACTGTTGAACCTGAAGAAGAGGAGAATCAGTGCATGCATCTTTTCTATAAATACCTGCAGGGAGGGTGCAAAATGGATAGAGTCAGACTCTTTTCATTGGTGCCCACTGCCAGGACAAGAGGCAGTGGGCACAAACTGGAACACAAGAGGATCTGTCTGAACATCAGGAAGCACTTTACTGTGCAGGTGACTGAGTAATGGCACAGGTTGCCCAGAGAAGTTGCAGAGTCTCCTCCTCAGAGATCTTCAGAAGCCACCAGGACACAGGCCTGGGCAACCTGCTCTGCATGTGCCTGCTTGAGCACAAGGATAGGACCAGACGACTTCCAGAGGTCCCTCCCAACCTCAACCATTTGATTCTGTGATGCCTGGTCATAAGCATCAAGTTCATTTAAAAAGAAAAAAAAATTAAAAAAGGTATTAATCCTAATAGGTGTAGAAATAAAAGTGATGTTCAGGTTAATACATGGAGATTCTGCCATCCAGTCAAGTCATGATGCCCTTATGATGGGAGCCCATAAATTCCCTTTCAGAATACCCCACGCTTGATGAGTCTTTTGCACATAGCTGTGATTCATAGGTAAAGATATCAAACTGCTATTACCTTATTTGTGAATATTCCTGCTAATTTTGTGACATGTACTTGAGAGTTCAAAGTGTGACTGCCTAGCTGCAATTCTGTCTCGTACATTTTAAAATTCTGCTAAAGCATGGTGAATAAGTCCTGATTTACTTTTGTACTTATGCTTTTGATTGACTTCATTAGTCTCTTTCTGTTAGTCACTGTCCATCCCCCCAGACTCTAAGCCCTCCAGCTGACTTGATGTCCCCTGTTTATCTCTAACTCAGCTGTGAATGCTAATGACACAGCACACAGAATGCTAGTCTGGAGTCGTGCACGTGCTTGACTCTGGGAGAGCCTTCTGGGATATTCTGTCTTGCTGCTATCAGTATGCCAAACACATCCTACTGAGTGTTGTGTTGGATTTCCAGGGCATCCATTACATCCTGCCATCTGCTGTGCCTCAGATCTGATTGTAGATGTCGAAGCATCAAAAAGGTACTGAAAGATCGTGATAGATATTCTTATCTATTTCTTCCACAAAAATGCAGAGTGAAAATAAGTTGTGTGGTTTGGGGAAGGAAGAGTGACTAGAATCTGTTGCTAACACCATGCTACTTACACTAAACTTTGATTATACATAAGGCAGAAGTTTTGTGTTTTTTGTTTATGTTCTTGTTTTGTTTGTGTGCTTGAAAATTGCAGAAGCAGAGAGGCTACCAGAAATAAACTACAAGGTCTACTCCAATACTAATGCCTTGTATTGTATTATGTTGGCCCACCACATCAGAGGTGGATGTTGGTAGTATGGCAGTAGAGGTTGAATCTTCCCACCAGTATTCTGTTCTGTTGCTGTGTGACAGATGGCAGCAGAGGAGCAGTCTGACAAAATGGCGTCTGACATGGAAGTGCTTATGAAGCGAAGGTGTGGTACTGAACTCCTCCATGCAGAAAAAATTGTATCCATTGACTTTTATCAATGCTTGCTGAATGTTTGCAGAAGCCTAATGGGAGTACAGTGAGGTGGTGGGTGATGCATTTTTGCTATGACGATAGCAACATGTAAGACATTCTCTGTTTTTAATTTTTTAACTTGTTTAGGTGTGTGCTTAGCTCTACTGGCATGCTAAAATGAAAATTCTAAAACTCTCAGGGAGACATAATTCTGTTAGCAGAATTGCTATTTTTTGTTAAATCTCTCTATGCTATGGGTTTTTATTTTGGACTGCAGTGAGTTATTTTTCCTCCAGGTTACAGCAGGCAATGCTAGATTAGCATAGGACATGATCACTTTTAGGAGAAAAAACAGTGTACTATCCTTGAAAAGGTAAATTGCATCAGGGAATATATTTAACAATATAATGTTTAATGATGAAAAGAACATACAACACTCTGAAGGTATGTGAGTAGGATTGTTTAGTTTAATCATAAGATTAATTGTATTTAGTAGCATGGAAGTTGGGAAATTAAACAGATTTAAATTCCTTCAACAATTTTCTTTCAGTATCTCTTTATCATTAGTAGTGTCCACGGAACAAATTCATGTTTGTTTTCTTAACATTTTATGCTCCATAGCATAGAAAACACAAAACACAGCAATGGAGGTACTTCCATATGCTAATATTTGCCATTAGAAGAGGATCTGATGCACAGATGTAGCACTAATGCTGTATTCACTCTTACTACAGTAGAATTTGAGATTCCATGAACTAAGGTGATTGATTGAACAAAAGGTTCTTTCTCCCCTGTTCTCCCACATTCTCCCTCCCCTTTTCTCCACTGGTTGTAGTAGACTCTTTTCTTCCTTGCTGAGACTATAAGGAAAAGAAAGAAAAATGCTTACAATAGAACAGTGTGACAGAAAACTACAGCTACAGGAGAGATTTGGAGCAGATGGTATATCTGAATCAACTTTCAAGTCTGTTTGCAAAAACTAGCATTAGTTTATGTTGGTAATGCCCAGTTAAGGAAATAAGCGTGCCTAAAATTCTATCAACTTCTCAAATCAAAGTCATTAAATAGCTTTCCACCATCATGACATAGTTTAAGCACCAAAAGACATTTTAGCATCTCTGTGCTCAAGGATCACGTTTTCTTCTCCTACATAAATAACTTTTAGTTTGGAATCTTTCAGAAATCTATTTTTGAGGAGATTAAAACAACCCTTTATCTGTGTGTCTGGTACATCTCTAGGGTCAAATAGATTTCTTTTAATGAAGTCTTTAAATAATTATTAATCCCTGTTTTTGCAGATAAGTTACATTGCTGTATTTGGAGAAGGTTTTGCATTCTAAGAAATACACCCTTGTATGGGATTCATGCTCTAAATAGGGTAGAAAAGATACAGAACATTATGATAGAAAGGACTGGAGTTTCTTGTGTCATTTATTCTGTTAAATGAGGATTTCAACATGATGGTAGTCACCACATTAGAAAAGAAAATTACCAGATTAATTCACTCACATAAGAAAGACTTTATGCTCTGCAGATGCTTGATAGGATAAGGTTGTTGCTAATTTCAAAAATCTAGCTACTAGTGAGATATTTCTCCTCATTGGAGTGTTAGCAATTACAGTTTGCCAATTTTTCAGTGCCTGTGATTGTATTTATATTCTAAGTGACTACTACTCAAAGACCTCATCACTATGGAGTTCAGTGTAAGTCTTTTACATTCTGGGGAGGAGTTAAGCTGTGATAAGCACACAGAGACTGACTCAATATTTGAGTATCAGTGCAAAATGTTAGAATAAAAGTCTGGGTTGGAAGAACAAACTGGAGACTGTATTGTCCAACCTTCTGTTGAAACCGGAGTCTTAGTTTAGGTTATCCAGGGACATGTCAAGTGGAATGTTGAATGTTTCTGGTGAGGGAAGTTCCAAAATCTCTCCACATGATTTTTTTCACTGTTTAATTCTCCCACTGAAGACTTTTTTTTCCTTAAGTCCAGGTCAGATTTTTCCTAGAAGCCAGTTATTTCTGTTGCTTATCTTGTCACCTTGCATTCTTTTGAGCAAAGTTATCATCATCTACTATAACTTCCTTTTAGCTATTGGAAGATGCTGATTAGCCTTCTGGAAAGTATTTGGATATTAGATCACATCATATCATGATCATATGTTAGTTAGTTACTTAGTGTCTGCCTACAGCCCCAGTATTAACATTTTGTGGGCTGAAAGTTTTATTTCAAAATAGCATGTTGCGCCTATTGAGCTTATCTTTATTTGGCATTCTGCCCCTAAGCATGTGTCTCCTCTTCTAGAAGTCAGTGGTTTCACATTTCTCAGCATTTGAAAATATGTGTCAATAATATATAGTCTAGTTTTTAATTTTGAAGGATTCCTGGTTACTTTCAATATGTGGTTTATAGAATGTGTGTAATGGCTGCTAGTAACCAGCCTTTGAAATCTGAGGGGGAATCTGGTTGACAGAACTTTGCAGCAATAACGTAGCAACATACTACACTTCAGTGTTTTGTTTGTTTGTTTCCCCACTGAGAATGCAAGACACTGTGGAAATCTGCTTTGGATTCTTTGAATTGTAAGTATTTGGTTTTTTATATTTAAACAGAAAAAAATCTGGATCTTAAATATGAGGGTAGTTGTAAATGTATAAGACAGTTCTGTGATAGACATTTTGATGCCTGTGAACAGTTCATTAAGGAACAGTTCATACTGAACAATTCATTAAGCCCTCCCTCCTCCATCCCCCTCCATCTACAGCTTTGATGCAGTCTTTCAGACTTAGAGATCACTGATATCTGAGAAAGCCTGTATAAACAGCAGATGTGTGTGTTAGGGACAAAACTGAGACATCTGTATAAACCATAAAATCATAGAACCACCAAGGTTGGAAAAGACTTCCCAAATCACCCAGTCCAACCATCCACCTATCACCAATATTTCCCACTAAACCATGTCCCTTAGTACAATATCTAAATGTTTCTGGAACACCTCCAGGGATGGTGACTCAACTGCATCCCTGGGCAAGCCCATTCCAGGGCCTGACCGCTCTTTCGGAGAATAAATTTTTCTTAATACCCAATCTGAACCTCCTCTGACACAACTTGAGGCCATTCCTTCCTGTCCTATTGCTAGATACGTGGAAGAAGAGGCAGACCCCTACCTCACCACAACCTCCTTCCAGGTAGTTGTAGAAAGTGATGAAGTCTCCCCCTGAGCCTCATTTTCTCCAGACTAAACAATCCTAGTTCCTTCAGCTGCTCCTCATAAGGCTTGTGCTCCAGACCTCTCACCAGCTTTGTTGCCCTTCTCTGGACATACTCCAGGACCTTGATGTCTTTTTTGTAGAGAAGGGCCAAAACTGAACACAGTACTCAAGGTGTGGCCTCACTAGAGCTGAGTACAGGGGGCGATCTGCTTCTGCTGACAACACAATTTCTAATACCAGCCAGGATGCCATTGGCCTTCTTAGCTACCTGGGCACACTGCTGGCTCATGTTCAGCCAAGCACTGACCAACACATTTCCACATGTCCATTTCTTCCACAGTCTTCCAGCCACTCTGCCCCAAACCTGTAGCATTGCCTGGGGTTGTTGTGGCCAAAGTGCAGGACCCAGCACTTGGTCTTGTTGAACTTCATCCCCTTGGCCTCAGTCCAGTGATCTAGTCTATCCAGATCCTTCCAAGGGCCTTTCTACCCCCAGGCACATCGACTCTTCCTCCAAACTTGGTGTAACCTGCAAACTTACTGAGGGTGCACTCAGTGCCCTCATCCAGGTCATCAATAAAGATATTGAACAGGACAGGCCTCAGTACCAACACTGAGCAGGGGGGCAGCCTACTCCTGTGCCTGTAGACTTCTTTCTTGAGGAGCGTCCAGCCTTCCTGAACTCCTTTGCTCTTCAGGACAGACTCCCAAGGAACTGTCCCTACCAGAGTCCTGAATAGTTCAATGTCTCCCTTCTGGAAGTCCAAGGGAGCAGTTTTGCTGGCCACCCTCTTGACTTCACCAAGAATAGAGAACTACTATTTCATGTTTGCTCTGCCCTAGACAGCTCCCGACCTCTGTATCTCCCACAAGTCCTTCTCTGTGAACTGCAGGTCTGGTGGGGCACTTCCCATGGTAGGCTCTCGTACCAGCTGCGTCAGGAGGTTAACTTCCTCACACTCTAGAAACCTCCTAGACTGTTACTTCTGTGCTGTATTATATTTCCGGTTATATCAGGATAGTTGAAGTCCACTATGAGAACAAGGGCTGGCAATTGTGCATCTTCTGCCAGATGCTCATAGAACACCTTATCCATCTCCTCATTCTGGTTAGGCATTCTATAACAGATCCCCACCAGGATGTCAGGCTTGTTGGCCCTCCCCCTGATCCTTACCCATAGAGACTCAGCCTTATCATTCCCAGCCCCAAGCTCAGCAACATAGAAACACCCTCTCACATAGAGAGCCATGCCACTGTCCCTCTTTCCTTTCCTTCTGAAGAGTTTATAGCCATCCACTGCAGTAGTCCAGCTGTGGGAGTGATCCCACCATGTTTCAGTGATGGAAGTCATAGTTTACTTGCTGCATGATGGCTTTCAGCTTCTCCTGTTTGTTGCCTATGCTGTATGTGTTGGTGTAGATACACTTCAGCTGAGCCATTTTCCTCACCCCCAGTCCTGGCATCATTCCCCAAGGCTCATTTCTCATGACTCTTGTTTTAACCCCTTCTCCCGCCTTACTTAGTTGTAAGTACTCTCAATGAGCCCTGCCAGCTCCTGGGCTGGGATCTGTTTCTCCCTTTGAGACAGATGAGATCCGTCTGCAGCCATCAGGCCAGGCACCAAGTAAAGCTCCCCATGATCAAGAAAAACAAAATTCCTGTGACTGCACCAGCCTCTTAGCCATGTATTTATGAGATGGGTCTTCCTGGTTCTTTCAGTATCCCCTGCTGCCACTGAAAGGATGGAGGAAAACACCATCTGTAATCCTGCTCAGTCAACTAACTGCCCCAGTCCCCTGAAGTCTCTTTTGATTGCCCTCAGGCTTCTCTCAGTGACTTCATTGCTGCCAACCTGAACTATCAGTAAAGGATAATAATCAGAGAGGTGAACCAGACTAGGGAGACTTGTAGTAATATCCCTGACCCAGACCTCAGGGAGGCAGCACATTTCTCTATGGATAGGATCTGGCCTTCCATTCCTCTCAGAAGGGAGTCACCTACAAAAATTACCCTTTTTTCCTTCTTGGTGGAGGCAGTCTTGAGGCGTGGAGTTGACCATCTTGCCATAGACAAACTCCTGGGTGGACCTTCCACCGCATCTTCATTCATCTCCCTCAAATTCCAGAGCCTCAAACCTATTACAAAGGGGCACTTGGGAAATCAAGGATAAGATTTGCCTGTGACGCCAAGCTGAGACCTGTTTTCATTCCTCCCAGTCTCTTAAATCCCTTCCCTCTGCCTGATGGTGGCAGGGCAGGGGGTCCACCACTGTTTGGGGGTGTCACCCTGGTGTCTTTTGTGTAGGTATGGCACAGGGTTATTCCACCTTCTTGCACTCTCCAATACTCCTCAACCTCTCCAGCTCCTCCTTGAGCTCCACCGCCACACTGAGCAGATCATCTGCCTTTTCACACCTCACGTAGCTGGTATCCTTGCTGTCCTTCACTGGTAGCAACAGGCTCAGGCACTTCCTGCAGCTAGAGACCTGAAGAGCCACCTTCTTGGGCAGGCACTCTGTCTGAGTTGCCACATTCTTTTTGGCAAGAACTTTCTGCCTGGTGGAAACTATGGCCAGATATGCCTGGGAGGCAGATGATAGGTGAGCTGGTCCAGATTTGTTGTGCCTGGGAGGCAGATGGTAGGTGAGCCAGTCTCCCGAGTGGGGAGGGATACTCAGCCCCCCTGCTCAAATGCCCAGCTCAAACTGCCGATGCTGTGCTCTTCTGGCATACCACACCATGTTTGCCCATCCTGTTCACTGCACTCCTGGGTTGCTGTGCTCCTTGGGGGCTGGCTTTATACATACAGAGGGGTCTGGCCACTGTCACTCCAGCTCCACCCATGCTGTGACAGTGCTGCAGCACCTCAGGGGCTCCCTTGCTTTTGCAGCTGCTCTTTTTTTGTGAAGTGTTGCTGCAATTTTAATTTTCTGTGAAGGGTTCCTTGGTGCAAGCCTCTGCTATGAAGCTGATCCGCACAAGGTCTTAGCTGAAAATGAAGCTAAAAACTCTGTTACAAAGTAGTGATAGGCACTCTTAAGGAGGCGCTGAACTAGAGTAAGTGTTGTTTGATTGCTTGTTTGAAATAATCAATACACTTTCTTAGTCATTTTTTGTAGTATGATATATAAACCTGGCATTGAATTCTAGGACAGATGAAAAGACATTGTTCTGTTTGGAAAAGTATTCTGCACGGAAAAAGAAATTATACCTTACAATTAATCAGATCTGTTTTTCTTTCTGTATCCACAACTCCTAGTTGTATTGATTAAACTTTTACTGCTTTTGGTTTTCTTGTAACCTAGAGATCTTTAGTAGTACCTCTGTTATGGAGTGAAATTTATTTATTTATTTATTTATGGTCTTAGGCCCAATTACTTAATATGGTTACAATTTCTGAACCTTTGTTTTCAGTGTACAGGGCAGCAAGCATTCAAGTTGATATAATAGATGAAAATTATGCAGAACTTGTGTGACTTGATGTAGTAATCCTTGGAATACAAGAAGTATGGGATTTCAGAATGCATCTTATACAATCAAGTTTTGGTTGAAATTGTATTTAAAATTAAGTATGTGTATATAATATTTCTTCCAAACAGAGACAGATACACAGAATCTTTTCCTGACTGTAACTGCCAAATTCTCTTGGTGAGTTTGCAGTAGGAGGGAGGAGACTCCTTACTGATTAATATTTAATATGACAGTTTCCATGCTGTTGGAATATAAATAGTAACTACTGTAAAAGTGCCCTGTAATAAACCAATGACACAGAAGAAGGTAGGAGAGAAGATCAAGATGTGAGCAATTTAAAACAGTTGTGTTTCAGAAATGAGGTAAGATGATGAGTTAGCTCATAAATCTCCTCTGAAAAGTGTCTGGGTGACCTGAAATAATGTTAGGTTTCTTCTGACCAGATGTTTGGCAGGAAAGGGACCAATGCTATGATAGAAAAATAGCACAAAAGAACCTATAGGTTGGATAAAATACAGGGAGCAAAATATCTCTTATGTTAACATTGATATCCAAACCTGTATATATCTGTTTTATAGATAATGGGATTTTAGGGTTAAAAGAGCAGAAGCAGACAAAACATTGCTATGTGGATTGCAGGTTTACTATTAACTTGTTCTGCTAAAAGGAAAGTTTGGAAAGTCTTTGTGATCAATTAAGTTAGTCTTGAAACTGAGCTAGGCTTGGACACGGAGGAGACAAGGGAGAAAGTTTGTATACATATTGTTTTAATTTACAGAGACCAAGTTTTATCTGAAATAGAAAAGCAGAACAGAAGTGAAAATAAGTATGCTGAACCTGAATGAAATCACTTTCACAGAGGTAAGGTGTTGATAGAATCAAAATTGATGAATTGAACTTTGAATTTGAATGTTAACTTTTGTCTTTGAAAGATGTCTTGTCATCAGCAGATGGTGTTGAACATCTGTAGGGAAGAGGCATCCACAATTTCTGTGGGCAACCTGTAATTTAAAACTGATCCACCTTGTCCTATCACTTTCAGACTGCGTGTAAAGTCAGTCTCCCTTCTAATTATAAGCTCACCTCAAATACTGGAAGGCTGTACTGAGGTCTCCCCAGAGCCTTCTCTTCTCTAGGCTGAACAAACCCAGCTTCCTCAGCTTGTCTTCTTGAGGTACTTCAGCACTCTGATCTTCTTTGTGGCCCTCCTCTGGACAAGGCCTGACAGCTGCACATCTTTCTTACGCTGGGGGCCCCAAATGTGATGTTATGGATTTATAATTTTTTGTTATCGGTATTCTATCATGTAGTGCACTGGGAGTTAAAGAGTTAATGCCCCAGTTCTGTGGATCATCAATAGTTCTGAGTATACCTGTCTCAGAAGAGAAGAACTATGTACCCCAGAGGACTTTGTGTTACTTTGCGTTTTTCTGTTTTCCGTTCAGAGGGAAAGATAAAACTGTTGGCAAGTCACGAGATCTCTCTCTTTTCCCTTTTGAATCATCCCGGCAGGGTGTGTGCTCCTAGCCATCTCGCCTTCAGCATTACAGTAAGGCCTTTGGTTTTTAGATACTCTCTCTCATTTTATTTGATTTATTAGCTTCAATTCCAATTATATTGTATCATATTGTGCAATTTTGCATTCCGATGTCCTGTTTAGTAAATCAGTTTTCCTCCTCAGATCGTTGCTGCTGTTTTGTTTTTAGGCCCATCTCCCTGCCCTTTTCCCCTTTTCCCTTTTCTCTTTCTGGGGTGTGGGTCTGTGGGTCCCCGCCCCATTTGTCACAGAACTGGGCTGAACCAGCCCGTAAACCATTGACATTTTTGGTGGAGAATGAGGGCATAGGCTGCCTTGGCCAGGTAAAGATGTACTTTTAGAGCGAATTTCTCTCTGCTCTCAGAGAGCTTTGTTAGAGAGCTTATCTGTACTGCAGGTGCCCTACTGAAAACATGGCCTTGAAGTCCAGGTGGACTGGCAGTATTCTGGGATATTTGTAAACTTCTTGGATGCTGCCAGCTTGATTTGGTAAAGAGAAAAAAAAAAAAAAAACGCTTTCTCTTGTGAAACTTCTCTTCAAGGGATTGCATTCCATCATTTTTTCTCTTTTAATGATCAGAACATACTGGGTCTTAATTAAGTTTGCCAGTCTGATCCATGGAGCTATATGTATGTATGATAACTTAAAAACACTGATGGAAATACCTGCCTGGTATCTGCATACAATGTGGCATACTGCTCCAGAGGGAGCAACTGCAGAGGGAGTTACTAATTCTACAGAACTTGTGATTTTTAAACAGTCTCCCCATCTCTCCCTTGAATCCTGTATGCTTTTTTTGAATGCTCATCCGATGATCATGAATATCAGTGTGTTGCTAGATAATAGAGAACCTCACCAGCTGGGTAGCATTGCTAAAGACTCAGCCATTGACAGAGGTATTAGTAGCTGTCAGGATGAGGCCTCCGCTCTTTGGAAGTGGATGCTATTAGCTGTAAAGGAAAAATATCCCATCAAAGATGATCTGATGCCTGAGGTGAAAAAATGGACTAATATGAAAAAAGGCATCCATTATTTGAGAGAATACACCGTGGTGGAAATGTAACATGACCCTGCATTCATTCCTGATGATTCAAAACAAGAGCATGATCCTGAGGGAGTCAGGTGTACACCAGATATGTGGCATAAATTCACAAGAACTGCACCAGAAAAGTATGCTGGTACATTAGCAGCAATGTATGGCAGAGGGCAAAGAAGACCCCTTTTAAATGAACTGATTAGCAGACTTCATGACTTTGGGCTACATTTAACCCCTCTGTGAGCATATGTTTCAGCCATTTCAAAAGTAACTGAAAGACTGGATAGAATAGAGAGTATTCAGGAAGATATAGTGGATGAACTGTCAGCTGTGCTTCATCATGATGAAACTGATGAACCTAATGATGATGAGGATTATCAAGACAGCCTGCTGGAGGGGCTGATCAAATTGGCTTTCTCCCAACATGCATCATCCAATGTCTCAGCTATTAAAAGAAGACGTCCTCCTGCTTGAACAAGTGAGTCTTACAAGAGTTAAGACTATGCCATGTATTGCCTTGTGCAATTATCTGCGTGGCCATGGAGAAAATACGAAGAAGTGGCATAAAAAACACTCCTGCACTACAAGCACGGGTAAAAGAATTGCAAGACAGATCAAACACTAAGGCAAACTCCAAAAAGGTGATCACTCCAGTTGCTGCAGGACACGGCAAAAGCCGTAGGGACCCTGATCATGGCTCACAGCAGAAGAACGATAGAGGTAATAGAGGGGCCCTGCCCTGAGCCAGGGTGGGGAAAGGGATAATAGAGTGTATTGGACTGTGTGGATTCAATGGCCTGGCACATCAGAACCATAGAAATATGAGGCACTGGAGGACTCTGGCACACAGTGCACTCTAATGCCCTCAAGTCACAAAGGGACAGAATCAGTTTATATTTTCTGAGGTGACTGGGGGTTCTCAAGAATTGACTGTGTTGGAGGCTGAAATAAGCCTCACTGGTAGAGACTGGCAAAAGCATTCTATTGTGACTGGCCCAGGGACTCCCTGTATACTTGGTATTGATTACCTCAGAAGGGTGTATTTTAAGGATCCCAAGGGGTATTGATGGGCCTTTGGAATAGCTGCTTTAGACACAGATTATGTTAAGCAGCAGTCTGTTTTGCCTGGCCTGTCAGAAGATCCATCTGTTGTGGGATTGCTACGAGTGGAAGAGCAGCAGGTACCGATTGCTACAAAAATGGTGCACAGATGGCAGTACAGCACTAGCAGGGATTCCTTGCTCCCCATTCATAAGTTGATTCGTCAACTAGAGAGTCAGGGAGTGATAAGCAAAACTCACTCACCTTTTAACAGTCTCGTATGGCCAGTGCATAAAGGCAGTGGAGAGTGGAGGCTGATGGTAGACTACTGTGGCCTGAATGAGGTCACACCCCCACTGAGTGCTGCTGTACCAGACATGCTAGAACTCCAGTATGAACTGGAGTCAAAAGCAGCCAAGTGGTATGCCACCACTGACGTTGCTAATGCCTTTTTCTCCATTCCTTTGGCAACAGAATGTGGGCCACAGTTTGCTTTCACCTGGGGGGGTGTTCAGTATACCTGGAACCGTTTGCCCCGGGGGTGGAAGCACAGTCCAACTATTTGCCATGGGTTGATCCAAACGGCATTGGAACAGGGCGGTGCTCCCGAGCACTTACAATATATCAATGACATTATTGTATGGGGTTGCCCAATACAGCATACAGCATACAGCAGGGGAAGTTTTCAAGAAAGGAGAGAGAATAATCCAGATCCTTCTGTGAGCTGGTTTTGCTATTAAGCGAAACAAAATGAAAGGACCTGCACAGGAAATTCAGTTCCTAGGTATAAAGTGGCAAGATGGGCATCGTCACGTCCCAACAGATACGGTAAACAAAATCACTGCCATGTCTCCGCCCACTAGTAAGACAGAGGCACCATCTTTTCTGGGTGTAGTGGGCTTTTGTAGAATGCATATTCCAAACTATAGCCTCACTGTAAGCCCCCTTTATCAGGTGATGTGGGAGAAGTATGATTTTTCATGGGGCCCTGAGCAGCAGCAGGCTTTTGAGCAAATTAAACAGGAGGTAGCCTGTGCTGTGGCCCTGGGGCCAGTACGGACAGCACAGGATGTAAAGAACATCCTCTGCAGTGCTGCTGAAGAGAAAGGTCCCACTTGGAGTCTGTGGCAAAGAGCCTCAGGAGAGACCCAAGGCTGACCCCTTGGATTCTGGAGTCAGGTGTACAGGGGTTCTGAAGAAGGCTACACACCAACTGAGGAGGAGATCTTAGCCGCATATGTTGGGGTTCGGGCTGCTTCTGAAGTAGTCGGTACTGAAATGCATCTCCTTTTAGCACCTTGACTGCCAGTGTTAAACTGGATGTTCAAAGGGAGGGTTCCCTCTACCCACCATGCTACTGATGCCACTTGGAGTAAGTGGATTGCGCTGATTACTCAGCAAGCTCAGAGGAGGAACCTCAGTCATCCAGGAATCCTAGAGGTGATCACGGACTGGCCTGAAGGCAAAAGGTTTGAAACGTCACCAGGAGAAGAGGTATCATGTGCTAAAGGGGCCCCACCATACAATGAATTACCAGAAAATGAGAAGAAATATGCCCTGTTCGCGGATGGATCATGTTGTATTGTGGGAAAGCATCACAGACGGAAATCTGCTGTGTGGAGCCCCACACGACAAGTTGCAGAGGCCACCAAAGGAAAAGGAGAATCAAGCCAATTTGCAGAGCTAAAGGCTGTCCAACTGGCCTTAGACATTGCTGAATGGGAGAGGTGGCCAGTGCTTTATCTTTATACTGACTCAGGGATGGTGGCAAATGCTTTGTGGGGGTGGCTACAGCAGTGGGAACAAAACAGCTGGCAACGAAGGGGTAAACCTATTTGGGCTGCTGAACTGTGGAAAGACATTGCTGCTCGAATGAAGCATATGGTTGTAAAGCTGCATCATGTAGATGCTCATGTGCCCAAAAGTTGGGCTACTGAAGAACAACAAAACAACCATCAGGTAGATAGAGCTGCCAGAATTGAGGTGCCTCAAGTAGGCTTGGACTGGCAACACAAGGGTGAATTATTTCTAGCTCAGTCAAGGAAGAGATGCAACATATAAATGGGCTAGAGACCAAAGGGTAGACTTAACTATGGATGTTACTGCACAGGTTATTCATGACTGTGAAACATGTGCCACTATTAAACAAGCCAAGAAGATGAAACTTCTCTGGGGGAAAGGGCGATGACAAAAGTATAAACACAGGGAGGTGTGGCAAGTTGATTATATCACCTTGCCATGAACCTGCGATGGTAAGCATTAGGTGCTTAGCATGGCGGAGGCAACCACTGGGTGGCTTGAAACATATGCAGTACCCTAAGATACTGCCTGAAACACCGTATTAGGTCTCAAGAAACAAGTCCTATGGCTACACGGCACTCCAGAAAGAATTGAGTCAGGTAATGGGACTCATTTCAGAAATTCTCTTGTAAATACTTGGGCCAAAGATCATGGCATTGAGTGGATTTACCTATATCCCCTATCACGCAGCAGCTTCTGGTACTGTAGAGGGAGATAAGGTCCCTGTAGTACATGTAAAGAACATGTTGGTAAAAGCAGCTTGGGTCTTTCCAGCCTCTGGAAAAAACAGTTCCTCTCCGTGGAACTGTTTTTGCTCAGGGACCTGGGTCCACTTGGTGGATGATGCAGAAAAATGGGGATGTTCAGTGTGTACCACAGGGGAATTTGATGTTGGGAGAGTGCAGTCAGTAGTTCCATGTATATATACGTATATACAGTGCATGTTAATTATTGTTTGTTTGTATGTATATATATATATATATGTTAAGCATGATTTTGATGTTGGGGGGAGTGCAGTCAGTAATTCCATGTATGTATATATATATGTGTGTGTGTGTGTCTGTATGGGTGTATGTTTAATGCATGTTAATTACTTTTTGTTTGTATGTATATATATGTGTGTGTGTGTTAAGCATGATGTAGTGATGTGGAATAAGGGGTGGAATGTCATGGTTTTATGACTTTTGTTATTGGTATTCCATATCATAACATCATGTAGTGCACTGGGAGTTAAAGAGTTAATGCCCCAGTTTCATGGATTGTCGATATTTCTGGGTACCTCGTTCTCGGAAGAGAAGAACTACATCTCCCAGGAGGCTCACTGTTCCATTTCCGTTTTCCATTCTGAGGGAAAAATCTTCCACAAGTCACAAGACGCCCCTTTTTTTCCCACTTCCTGCTCGTCTGCGGTTGTGTGCTCCCTAGCCATCTTACCTTCAGCGTTAGAGTAAGGCCTTTGGTTTTGGACACTCTCTCATTTTATTTGATTTATTAGCCTCAATTCCAAATATATTGTATTATATTGTTTTATCTTGCATTCTGATATCTTACTTAGTAAATTAACTTTCCTCCTCAGATCCTTCAGGCCCATCTCCCTATCCTTTCCCCTTTTCCCCCTTCCTGGGGCATGAGTCCGTGGGTCCCCCTGCCCCGTTAGTCATGGAACTGGGCTGAACCGGCCTGTAAATCATTGACACCCCTCTCCCCCTTTTTTTCAGGCTGTGGGCCTGCTGTTCCCCTATCACGGATACAGATAGATCTAGAGATAACTCCGTGGCACTCTATATGTGAATTACCTTTTTCTGGGTGGTATATAGAATGCTTTTGTCTACTTTCTGCATACCCAAAATAAATACCACCTTGAGGTGGTACAAGTCATTCTATGAAGGTGTACGTGCTTCTCTACAAAGGCAGCCCAGGATGACTGAAGTTTTGAGTGTCTGAGGAAAAACTGAAAATTATAGGACAGAGAAATTCTAAATTATTTGCAATTTGAAGTCTCCTGTGTAAATTGCTAAAGATTTCCATGCAGTGGTGTGAGACTTCTGCAAGAGGCTTGTTTGTTTAATTGTGTCAGTTCCCTCTCGAATGCAATACTAAGTAGCTACAGGGTAGTAAGTATTTTGGGGAGGAATAACTTATATATATGTATCTTTCTTAATCATGGATAACCCAGAAATTACATACAAGTCTCATTATTAAAGTATGAAAATATGGATTCATATTTGCATTTGCATTAGCAGGTATGAACCTAGATAATTTCTTAGCCAAAGAACATATTGGCTGCTTGACAACTAAGGCAGTCCACTGTAGTAATTGAAGTAATCTAGTATTGCAGTTGCGCTTGTGCATGTAAAGAGTTACTCATGAGAAGTCTCACATTAGGTTTTCAGGTGTTTTTTTTTTTGTAAAAAAGTTGGATGAGAGACCAAGAAAGATGATGAATCTTTCTTTTGGAAAAAAAAAATATATAACTAGTCCTATTAAGACTCTAGGGCAAGTGTATCAGGTAGCTGGCCCTTAATAACAGGTGAGCCAAAGGGATTACAGGTATGTATGCTCTAGACTTACTAGAGCTAATGTAAATAAGTCTGAACAACATCTGTGGGAATTTTTTTGTTTGTATTTGATTGTTTGTTTCATATTGAAAGAATTGCATGTAGAAAATATTACATTGATTCAATGTTGGCATGGAGCACTGAGTCCTTCAGAGAAGGCTCACTGCAGTATTTACATATAGGTTTTCTTTCGCTGCGTGCATGTTGACAGTGATTTCCTCAAATAGTGATGCCACTGTGTAACAGTCACGATCTGTGGGTTTTACCTGACCCACAGGTATGTAAAGACCACAACAATGGTTTCATAGGATTTCATAATAAACAAGGAAAATGAGGTTTTGTTTCCATTAATTTCTATACTATATGTTACTACAAATTACTACTAGTAAAGCAAGTATATATTAAAAGTTGCTACAGAATTGCTGCAAGTAAAGTAACTATACACTTATGATCACTTACCTATATGTGTGCCTATATATATTATTTGAGGTGTTAATGGTATGGCACTGTCTTAAGCCTCACAAGTGGAAAAGTAGGAAAGTGGAAATGATGATCCTTCATAGATAATCTGTGCCACAGGGACCAGCCAGGCATTCCCATGGAGGGTCTGGTATGTATGGGAAGTCAGGTACAAAGCAGTTCATTTTGGATAGATAGTTACTTCTTGTGTCTTTTTGGTATGGATTTCTAACAGAGCATGTCCTTGTTTCAGCAGAGACAGCATTTTTTTTTTTTCATAGTGGCTGGTAAGGTGCTTTGTTTTGGATTTAGGATGAGAATAATGATGATGTTTTGGTTGTCACTGTGAAGTGCTTACACTAAGTCAAGAGCTTTTCAGTTTCTCATACTGCCTTGCCAGCAAGGTGGCTGGGGGTGCACAAGGAACAGTGAGGATACACAGTCTGGACTGTGTATCCTGACCCAAACTGTTCACTGATGGGTCCCATCATATTGTGGAAAAGCATCAGAGGTAGAAAGCTGCTGTATGAAGCCCTGCAAGACAAGTCATAGAAACTGCTGAAGTAGAAGGTGAATTGAGCTTATTTGCAGAAGTGAAGGCCACCCAGCTAGCTTTAGATATCACTGAATGAGAAAAGTGGCCAGTGCTGTATCTGTGTACTGACTTACGAAGGGTGGCAAATGCCATGTGAGGGTGCTTACGGCAATGGAAGCAGAGCAACTGGCAGTACAGAGGCAAATCTATCTATTCCACGTTATGGAATGATACTGCTGCCAGAGTAGAGAACATGGTTGTATAAGTACATCAAATAGATGCTCACATAATCAAGTGTCATGCCACAGAAGAACATCAAAGCAACGAGCAGGTGGATCAGGCTGCTAAAATTGAAGTGACTCAGGTGAACTAGGATTGGCAATTTAAGTTGTTCATAGCTTGCTGATTTCATTATACCTCAGGCCATCAAGGAAGAGATGCAACATATAGATGGATTTATGATTGACCATGATGGATTTGACCATGGGCACTATTGTACAGGTTATTATCCATAAATGCAAAACATATGCTTCAATTAAGCAAGCTGAGCTGTTATTGCCTCTCTGGTATGGAGGATGTTAGCTTAAATATCAGCATGGCGAGGCCTCTCAGATGGATTATATCACGCTACCATGAACTTGTCAAGCCAAATACTAAGTGCTTATAATAGTGGAAGCAACCACTGGATGGTTGGAAACATATCTTGTGCCCCCTGCCACTGCCCAGAACACTATCTTGGGCCTTGAAAAGCAAGTCCTAAGGCTGCATGACACCCTAGAAAGAACTGAAACAAACAATGGGACTCATTTCACAGAATCAGAATGACAGGCGTTGGAAGGGACCTCAGAAGATCACTGAGTCCAATCCTCCAGCTAAAGCAGGTACCCTACAATAGGTCATACAGTTAGGCATCTAGATGAGTCTTGAATATCTCCATAGAAGGAGACTTCACAGCCTCTCTGGGCAACGTGTTCCAGTGCTCTGTTACCCTTACTCTAAAGAAGTTTTTCTGCATGTTTGTATGGAACTTCCTGCGTTCAAGTTGTAGGCCATTACTCTTTGTCCTTCTGCTAAGCCTGGCTTCATCCGTTTGTCTCCCAGCTCCCTGTAGATATTTATGAACATTAATCAGTTACCCCCCCAGTATTCTTTTCCCCAGACTGAACAGACCCAGGTTACTCAGCCTTTCCTCATATGGGAGATGCTCCAGGCCCTTTATCATCTTTGTGGCCCTCTGCTGGACACCTTCTAGGATATCCACCTTTTTTGAACAGAGGAGTCCAGAACTGGACACATCAATCCCACATTTCCTGTTCAAAGCTGACAAAAAAACAGGAGAGGAAATACTGTTTCCAAAAGTGCTCACCCATGAACTAACAGGAATTCTACTGCTTCTCTGGGAACAGTGACACTGAGTACTTCTGAACAGTGGCATCACAAAGAGAGTGAATCTTGGTTAAACATCCTGACCCAGGTGTGGGCTACCCATAGCTAATCCCAGACTCCTTGCTGCTGTAGCTGCCACACAGTTGTGTTTCAAAGCATGACTGTGGCTGCCAGGAGCAGTCCTCAGCCTGCTGCCCAGCCCAGGGGATGCATAGTCTCTGCTCCCAACAGGGGTTTGCATGGTAGTAGAGACAACTGAAAAAGACCTGCAGTACTTCACCTGAACCCACCAGCATCCTGCAGGTTGCTGTCAAGACCACACTGCAGCCTCGTGTGTTTGGGCTTCCCAGCACCAATACACTCAGAGAGGCAAAATCTGTCCTTTTTATTCCAGAGCCCATTATGTGCTCCCAAGTTAAAGTATCAGGTTCACTACAAGGTTTGTGCTGCTGACCCAAGTAAAAACTGATCAACGCAGTATTCACAACTCTTTGAAAATCAGGTTAGTGAACCTAGATTGTGAAGATATATCTTTTTTTCCTATCCAGTAAAGACAAACTCTGAAAGAGGGTCTCTCACTTTGTGCACTTGGTCTGGAGCTCTGGCCCTTCCAGACTCTCACCTACTTAACATAAGCTTGTTCTTTTTCCACCCAAAACCAAATGAGCAAGGCCATTTCTGTGCAACGAATGTGTATGTTTGTGTGAGATGTTTTAATAACAGCAGCCCTGGAATGCAAAGATAACATGCCCAGCTCTATTTACAGGAGAGGCTGAGGATGTAGAATATATTTACATGACATTACTGTAATAAGGAAGAGTAACTTTCCATGTCTCTGAGCAATGCTCTTACTTCTAGAATCCCTGAAGGAGGGATATAGCAAATGGGAATCTCAAAAAAGCCGATCCAGAGTAAAGGAACATATAAAGAGAAGGCAGGATATGTGTGAAAACCCAGGGTGCCCATAAAATCCTTTATTTATATTTACCTGTATAATTACCACACTTCAACTTGTCGGCATATTGTGTTCCTAATGGAGATGTTGCTATGAAATTAAGGCAAACACGAATGTTATTTCTATTGATCATCCTTATGTTTATTCATATGATGTGGTGTAATTTACTCAGACATTAACTTCTGGATTTTCTCAGAATAAGAGAACTGGATATAAGAAACAAACAAACAAAATATTAGTCCAAGCCTGACTGTAGGTACCCATGCACAAAACAAAATAATTTCAATTAAGCATGAAGCAACCTCCTCTGAAAGGCTTGAGATGGAGAACAGTGGTAATGTGATCTCTGCACTTCAGCTGGAAGCTATTAGCAAAGTCAGGGAGCTCAGCATGCCCAAGGGTGGCAGGAGGGCTGCCAAGGGAGCAAGCACTCCTGTTCCAGCATGGGCCGGCTGCAAAGACCCTGTCTGGTTTGACAATACGTTTGCCACAGTGGCCTTGAGCATCTTGTTCTGGTGAGAGAATCCAATAAAATGTTTTGATTATCTCTGTGACTATCAAGTTGCTTTAACCGTCACCTGCTGTACAAAATTTAAAGCTTGCACTTTTGATAGGGTAGAGGTGTTTGCAAGATAACAAGTGTTCCAAGACAGGGAAAAAATAACACAGGATGATGGGAACACAAAATGAGCAAAATCTTCATAAAAATAAAGTGAGTTGCTTCCATCTAAGTAAAGCTTACCTCAGTGTCCACTAGAAGAGAAGAATGATGCTTGGCTGACAACAAAATAAAGAGAACGCTGCAGCCCGTTTGAGTGAATAATTCGCTATTTAAATTTAAAAATGGGCAAGCACTCAACAGATGTTAAAGTGGGAGCCATTTTGAATGTGCTTGGATTTCCTAGCATACTGTCTTTATTTGGAGAATAGTTCCTTGAAGCCTGAACCTAAGTTAATGACACTACGTAACTTTTTTCCTCATTTTAGCTTTACAGTTAACTGGCAATGTGTGTAACGCAACCAAATACTTATAAAAGCCTAAGAGGGGAAACTTGTATGTCCTGACTGACTGTTGGCTTTATAAAGACCAGATATTGAGGAATGTACAGGCTGTGGATAAGAGACATCCCAGTAACAGGAACTGACTTATGTCTGTAACTGGTCTTACTTATTCATGCAAAGATTGGTGATGTTGCAGGAGGAAATGCTCAAAGGCCTGGCCTCAAGCTCTCAGTGTCAAAGTTAATGGTGTCAAGCTCCAAGAACACCTTTAACAACCAACCCTAACTGAAATATGCAGTCCTGCTGCCAGGTCCCCATCGCAATTACAAGGGGGCTGAGTTCAATCGCTCTGAGGGCCTCTGGCAAGAGTTTGTAGGGAGCCTGGGCTGCAGCCTCCCCAGCTTCACTGGCTGAAGGCTCCCACACAGCCCCTGGGAATAATCACAAAAGTAGCAGACAGAAAAGGCTCATGTCAGCCCAAACCATATTTATGGGCAATGCGGAGCCCATATGGCACGTCAGGATGGTGACTGACAGCTCAGTTCAAAGTATCAGCTATTGAGCCCAGTGCAGACCAGGAGGATGTAGCTTAGCCACCTCTTCATTGCTCCAGATGATCCCAGACCCACAGAGCTGAGAAACGCTATGCTGGGGACTTCAGAACAAAACCTGACCTTCAGACAGCCTGCAACCTATCTCCTCTCATAGCAAGCCTCACTCTTATTCATTTCCCTAACCTGTATGCTTCATCCAGCACCTGCAGGCAAGGATCTGCAACCCAGCTCCAGGTACACCTGTCTGTGTGCGTGGCCATAGAGCACAGGCAGACAGAAATGGAAAATTTTCCACTGAAACAAGAACTCAGCATGTGGAGCAGTAGGTGAGCCACACTCAAAGGTATCTAAGTGTTCTGGCTTGTGGCGGATGTGCACCTCTATCATATGCCCTCCCCGAAATGATTTTCTCTAAAAACAGTGTCTCTACTCCTCACAGAAAGGATACTATAATTTACAAATGAAGCTACACCTGGTTCCATAAAACGTCAATTGTTGACCACGGTGGCTGTCTCAAAATGGCTGCTACCGCATGCACTCACATCTTTCCACAGTCCTACAAATCATTAATTGAGCAGCTTACTAAGTTTACAATGGGATTCAGAAAAACGTGGGGAGGGTGCGAGCTCTTTTTGATACATGGGCTGTAGCTGCACTGCTGATTGACGTTTTGTTACAAGCCTTTGTTTTCCAGAGGGTATGAATGTGTTTCTGGATGTGCAGTTAAGGGGGATTAGATTTGAATTCCACACCCAAGCTCGTTTTATCTTTCAGCTCTTTCACGCAGAAGCAAATGGGAGCTGTCGCTATTGCATAAGTTATATTTCTTCCCCTTCTCTTACATATGCAAATTCCTCTCCCGTATGTAAAAGCGGCGGTACACATTAAGCAAAATCTCCTTTAGAGACTTGTCAAGGAAGGCTTGGATTACAGTCCTGCAAGAATGTTTAAAAACAGCAGCAGCATTCCCAAATTCCTTCTTCAGAGTCTGTGCAACCAGTAAATGGAGCTTTAAACTCAGACTGAAAACCAATACAATTTGTTTGTTGATATAGTTACCGTCATCTGCAGTTGTATAATTTATTATCGCCTACTGCTGCTAGGGATAATAAAAGAGCGAGTGGGTTTTGCGACGTGAGTAAAACATGAGCACAAAATCTCCACTGGAAATACTGAGTCACTTAATAAACATGTAGACCACAAATTCATTATACATTATTCATTATACAGGTTACAGATGGGTCTGAAATGGAGGAGTCTGCTTAGGTTTGTGTGCATGTAGACATTTGTGAGCATGGGCTTGAGCAGCGAGGAAGAGTGTCTGTGTCTGGACGGGAGATCAGCTCCTTTCTAAAGGCAGAGGCCAGAGAGAAATTTTGGATGCGTTGGGCAACAGTGCAGCTACCTCCAGGCCCAGCAGCCTGCAGTTTTATAGGCTTTGGCTGATCTCCAGTGTAAATGTTGTTAAAGACATCGTTGAAGGAATAGTGATCTTGGGTGCCTGTATTCTTATAAACAATTGATAAGAGAGCCAAGATATCACAACTTCTCTCAAACTCTGGTGTCTACCTCCAGCACAGCAGCAGTGGTTTGGGCGTGCAACCTGGTTTCCTGGCAGCAAAGCAGATCGAGGCAGTAGTGGTACATTCACAGGGTAGTTTGTTTTAGCCCTGCATCTTATGCCAGCCTGACAGGAGCAGATCAAACAGCGTGCAGGACCCTCAGCTGTAAGGGACCTATCCTGCCTCAAAGATCGAGCCTCAGCAGCACTCAGCAGAAAGAGCAACACAACCCTAGGGTCAGGCTTCATGCCTTCGGCATTTGTTTTAGACCACTGGGAGGAGAGAAGCATCTGCAGAGAGAAATGCAAGGTGCGTTAGAGATGCACAGGCACCACAGACACGCCTCTGGAAATAGGTTCTGCCTCACAACCTTCCCCATAGGAGGAAGAGCAGTACCCTGGATCAGCCTTCTTCTCACCCGGTGCACTCATCTAACCCAAAAGAAGCAGCAGCACAATGCACCTTTGCAAGGCTGGGAACTGCTCACCTGCTTGGGAGGGAAAAAAAAAAACACAACAAAACAAACCTTTGAAGATTACGTGCAGCTGTGCCAACTGATGACACCTGTGATAACATGAATACTGACTTTGTATTTGAAGTGCATTTTTTTAGGAGAAATACAAGAAAACGTGTTCAGTGCGAGTCCAAAAGCTAGCCCTGCATATGTTTAAGGGGAGAAAACAGGAGGACTTGTGGGAGATCTACTTTTACCAAGTAAACCCCACTGCTTTGATCATTTTTTTTTTTCAGCCATGGACCACTCTTAAGTATTGGCTCCCCTGGGACAAGTAGGCGCTCGCAGATTTGGCCATTGCAGCAGAACTGACTGACATCAGTAAAACTCCCCCAGACTGAAGCCTTTATTTGTTTCTCACATTTTTGCTGCTGTATTAGAGATGGCCCATTAATGGTGATTTCCAGGAAAAGCTCTGCAGTCACATTTTTCTTCATTGCATAAGCCCTTAGATGTGTCTCAATCATTAAACATGTTCCATCAGTCCCTCTTTTTTTTTCCAAATGGCCATGCAGCACTGTAGTTCAAGTCTCTAGAAAGGTTGTTTTAATAAAATGGGCAAAATGCTTAATGGCAGCCTTTGTACTATTCTTCACAAACGCTCTGGGTCTGACATTTAGACTACAGCTTACCCAGCTTACAAACACAAGGGCGTTTAAGTTCAGGTACCGAGGCATGGTCGTACACTCCATCTGCAATCCCTTTTGTGCAGTTGTCAGGGTGCCTACAAAATGCCAGTCAAAAATATATGACCACCATCTTACCTAGAAACCATGTTGCAAGCATTCTAATTTTCAATGCATTTTCCACTCTTTCCCACCTCTTGAAAAGCCACTCTACTCATTTGCAGTTGACAACACATCTATCCAAATCCAATTCTACAGCAGTTTCCTAGGTAACTAGCACTTTGGCACAGAGAAGCTCTACGTGGTAGAATGAGCCAAAACACCCGTTAGCATTTCCACCTCTTTTCAATCCTTCTGAAACTTGCGAAGATACAAAAGAAAAAAAAAAAAAAAAAGCACAGAAGAATTAAAAAAAAATAATCAATCCACAAAACAACAAGAAAGCAAAGTATGCTCAGCTGCTATGCTTAGTTTTCATCCAGGAAATTTTGCATTGGCCAAAAATTAGCTCAGATTTGGAAACAAGCACCATCTCAGGGCTCAAAGCATTTCCCAAGGGTTGGACCACTTCATGTTATCACCACAGACCCCAAACACCTTTCTGGGCTCTGAGTCATGCCTGTAGCATGGGCAGCTAGCTCATTCTGA
The DNA here is from genome assembly GCA_024606505.1 of Aquila spilogaster. Classification (NCBI taxonomy): domain Eukaryota; kingdom Metazoa; phylum Chordata; class Aves; order Accipitriformes; family Accipitridae; genus Aquila; species Aquila spilogaster. Next base: position 196 of record JANHGO010003741.1, on the reverse strand, counting down.
ACCATGCTAGGAGGTAATGGTTTGAGTCTCTGCTCTCCCAGCCTCTTTCACCACAGCCAGCCTCCAGCAGGGTATTACAAGAACTGCAGAGTGAAGACCGTTATCTCCAACATACTGTGGATTCTCAAGGAGGAGTTTCCTCAGATTGCTTTGTACCACCAACCAGTTCAACATTTCCCCTTCCTTCTTCCATCAG
>JANHGO010003740.1:0-26412 GCA_024606505.1 Aquila spilogaster | reverse complement strand
GGAGCATCCCCTGCTTGGCTGTTTTGGGGGGGGAGGGCAGAAGTTGGGAAGGCGGCTCCCCCCTCCCCACCCCTCCCGAGCTGGGACCCGGTGGAAACGCTCCCACTCTGCGCCTCCTGCCAGCGCTCCCCAGGCCTTTATACGGCCGCCCCGGCATCACGTGGCGCCCGCCGCCCGCCGCAGCCCCCGCGGGGCACGGCGAGGGGCTACCCGGCCCGGCCCGGGTCCCCGGGGAGCGCGGCCCCCGCCCCCGACGGGGATGCTTTCGAGGAAAGGCGCTGCCCGCTCCCCCGCCGCTCGGATGCCCCCGGCTACGCCCGGAGCCGGCTGCTGCGGGAAGGGGGGGGGGGGGGGGGGGGGGCGGGGGAAAGCGCGGCTGTGTGCCGGTCTCGGCGGCAGCAGCGTGGGTCGTGTGCCGCTCCCGCCGCGGCGGCTGGCCGGCCGGCCGCCCTCCCCTCAGCGCCGGCCCCTTCCTCCTTCCGCAGGACCCTGCGGGCGGTTTGAAATTAACCGCTGTTTCCTACCCGGGTTCTTGATGTGGCCCTAACCGCCCGGCATTGAAGGGGAGGAGGCAAGAGGGCGGGGCGGGGAGGAGGAGGGCGGCCTGGAGCGGTGCGGGTCGTCTTTGCCTAAAGCTCCGGTTCCTGCGGCCCCTCACAGGGAAGGGAGGGGACGGAAGGGGGGGAACGGGTGAAGTGAGGTTGTCGCTGCCTTTGCCGCGGCCCCTGGACGGTCCGTGCCCGGCGGGCACCGCGCTCGCCCTGGGGCGGCTTCTGCCTCTGTTCCTTGGGCTCTGGGCGTGGGGAGTGAGGGAAGGAAGGAGCCTGAGGCGATTCCGGGAGCCACGGGCCCCTCGCACCCGTGGAAGGGGGAGGAGGGGAGAGTGAAACAAATTCCCCCCCTCCCTGTTAGGGCGTTCCGGTACTGCGGCAGGCTGGCCCGCAGGTAAGGCTCCCTGGGGCCCGGGCAAGAAGAGGGTGAGGGCCGGGGGGGGAGGGTGTCATATGCATACAAACCCGGACGGGGCGGGGAAGCGGGGTGGGAACCCGGTTCTTCGGGTTTAGAGAAGCGGGGAGGGCACGGCGGCTCAGCCGGGGCTCCCTCGTCAGGTAGGTGAACAGAAAGGGAAGCGACAACGGCGGCGGTGCGCGGCCGCCGTCTTTGTGGCCGCTGTCAGACCTGACGCGGGCGGGCAGGGGGAGGCCGGGGCGCCCCGAGCCCTTCCGCCGGGCTCGATGCCTCGCCCCCGGCCCGCAAGGCCTGTGGGAAGGTGCCGTTCACTCCTCGGTTCTGAGTGGAAACGGCGGAATGAGGGGGAGGAAGAGGAGAGGGAGAGAAAGGAAGATGTCCTGAAATCACAGCTGTGTGTATTTCGGTGCCTTTCTGTCTCGCACTTCCTCGAAGCACGTTACCGCAGCTTTGCTGTTCCCCAGAGCAGCAGGGCGTGCCCCCTCGGTAGAGAGTTGTGGTAGGGTTCAGTCAGGCCTCCTGATGCTTACTCGGGCTTTTTTTAATTTTTCTTATCTCAGAGCACGTTTATTTTTTTATTCTTAGTATGCCCTGCTGCTATAATTGCAAAGAGACTGTTGCTGATGATAAGAGAGATGGGAACATTCACGATTTTGGAAGGAGCCCAAAACCAGCTCTGGGCTGTGATCAGCTCTGTGTGTTCGAAGTGGTTTCCAGTGTGAATCCTAGCATGACACTTTGAAGGGCAGTGTTATATATTTCACTGATAATGAAAACGTTTTGCAGCTGAAGTACTACTATGTTGAATTTGTATGATCTACTCAGTGACTCCCTTGTTTTAGGCAGACTTACAGACATTTTTGGCTTGAAACTAGGAAGGTCTAGGATCAGTTTTATCCCTTTAAAGTATCAGTGTTAGCATCAAACATCTTTGGAGACGTGTGGGGTTTTTTGTTACAAGTTTCCCGTAAGATTAAATCAATGCTTGTCTGGTGAGTTCTTTAAATGTTCATTGTGTCTTGAATGTAATTAAATGTATTGGGCCCCAGAAACAGTTATCTTCTTAATAAACATCTGTTTCCTTGCTTAATGTAATTGCTTAGTGATGATGTAAGAACAGATGAAAGGTGCTCCTACAGTACAAAATAGTTTGATGTACATGACATGCTTTTTCCATTGTTTTGTGTTACTTGGGTTTGGAGATGTTTACCTTGGCGTGTGACGTCAGTCTTACCTGAACTGAATACCTGGCTGTAGCTGAGAACTTGTGAATAGAAGGCAGTTGTGTGAAATGTGTCAGGTGTAAGCCTGTTGCCCTAAACATCAGTACTTCTTATGAACTGACTCCAATGGAGCTTCTTTTTTCTTTTTTGTAATGACTCTTATTGTCTTAGAAGATGGCGTCGTACTTTAACACCTGTGAACTTTTAGAAAGTGCTGTTTAAATTGGACTCCAAGTAGTAGGGATCTGTAGAACGTGTTAAGGTCTAGACTTTCACATAGTGCACAAGCTGTCATGTGCATGTACCCCCAAAAACCTAGATTGGTGTCATATATATAATTGAATACCTCTGGTATATAATGCCAGCAGAGGATTAGAAACCAGTAACAGATTTGATACTATGTTGTTGTTTGTGTTTCTAAGATCTAGATGTGAAGGTGTGGTGATAGTTATGGGGCAGTACAGTCCAGTAGTGTTACAAAAAATTATTAGATATGCTTTCTGAGAAAGTAAGCCAAATTTATTATCTTGAATATCTGGAAAGTAGATACCGTGTCAGTGTATGTAATGGACAGTTTGTGTTTATGCATTACATGTCCTTGAAAATAGTTCATGTAAATAGTGCTGTCTGCTTGTGAAGATGATAAAGTTGATGTTTTTCTGTATTAGGCATGCAGAGTTAGAGCTGCTCCAAGGGAAGAGATGAAGGGACACCTCCCAACTGGCCAGGTCAGAAGAAGTGTTTCTAAGCCTACCAGCCTGCTACTGCAGCAGAGGGCTAGTCAGCAGGAGTGATGTCAGCTGATCGAAGAAACAGCAGGTGGAGAAAGCTCTAAGGGGGTACCCAGGAGAATTTGTCCTGCTTGCTTCAGTAGCTTTTCTGTGTTATACTGTAACTGTAGCAGTAGTAGAAAAGAGTGTAGGAGTGTATTAAATTGGTAATGGAAAAATATCTTAAATAGTTGCAGCTTGTTACTGAATGTGGGTTGTTACCATGGGGCTCTCTGTTTGTTTCATTAAAAAATGGAGCCTCAATATAGTAGCAGTGTTTTGGTTTGGGTTTTTTTTTGATGAGTAATGAATCATTCTTTTGCAAAATGACAGAAAGGATACTCGGTTTTTTATTATGCATTCCTGTCATTTTTCATGGTGCTCATTATAGTACTGTCATTTCCTCATATTTTTAAATCGCGTTTGATTTCTTAGTTTGTTCCTGGATCTTCAGCATTTATGGTAGCACTGATTCTAGAAAAGTCCAACTGTGTTATACTCCTTTTCTGAAATGTAGATATGCTTTACATTGTGCCCTGAGAAATCCTCTAGTGACTGACCATTATAGGAGCTTTGCAGATGCTTCTTGTCTCTGATGATAATATCCTGTATGTAATGTTTTATTTTGTGGAGTAATGGTGTCTCTAAGTGCAGTTCTTAGCAACTGAATGGCAGAGAACTCATACTTCGTAAAATAAGTGCCACTACTTGAAGCTGCATCACTGCATGATGTTGTCTTGGAATTTTGGTAGTTTGCAAAGACTGAGGAAGGTCACCAAAGATAGCTTGGTGTGGGTCTGGAGGTGCCTGGTGGTTCTACAGGGCTATAGGATACATTTGTACAGTTACTGGCTTGCATTGCTTTAAGTTTACCAACACTAACCAGGAATGGCTACACTTTATGGCTTCATCAGACAACACTTTTAAGGACTGCATAATGGCTTTTTGATTCCTAACTGGTGACTTACTGTTCATCTATAGCTCTATAACACCAACAAACTGAGGGATTTCAACCCCCTCTAAGGAATTGTCTTTCTATTGCTAAACACCATGAACTTGTAAGAAGTTGTATTTCTCAGATTTTAAAAAGGCAAATAAACTGCAAATATGCTGCATTAAAGGGGTAGATTGTGCAGTTGTCAGCTTGTACTGGATTAACTGTCAATTATCCAAAAAGTAACTTTTTCTTGAAGAAGCTGACATGAGCTTGTCTGCTCAAAGCAGAAACTTTGTGCCAACGGGTTTCTGAAGGGAGCTGTGATTAGAGATGAACAGGTTTTTTTAAAAATGGAAACACTATTCATGAACTGGAATAACTTTGCCTCCATCATAGTGGTAAGAACAGTAATCTTTTGGCAGACAGTAATTATATGCTCTTCTCAGTCTTTGCTTTTTCCCTTTGATGTTAGGCTCTTTTACTCATATTAGCAGCTCTTTTTTGCAATAGCTCTAGTTTCAGTTAATCTTTTTCTGAACAAGGTTATTCTGAATGAAAATTCTAAATGAATCCTTAAAACTACTTGCATTAAAACCCTATTTACTTCCCTTTCTCACTCCCCACACAGTCCTTTGTTGGGTCATGGTCACACTGTGATCATGCAGCTCCTTTTCTTTCTTGGGTGCTTTTGAGCCCATGGACAGATATGCTAATTCCAAAGAGCATACCGTTGTATAGGGGCATTCTTCTGGGGAAGACTTATGTTTGTCTTGTGTAATTTTAACTCAAGTCATGTATTTTTATTCTATGTCCACTTATTTCTGTGTCTCCTTTAGAGTTTGCTTTGACAAAGCACTGAAGGTTAAGCAAATAGGATTGTGATTGCCAATGTGATTCTTTCTGCTCCTTCTCAAATATGAATGCTACTTCTGCTGTTTTGCAGTAATAATACCTCTGGGTTGTTTGTAGCTTTGTGTTGCTAGAGCTGCAATTTCATGAGACAGTTCTTTAAAATAGCTGGGTTGGGTTTTCCACTGTTCTTCTGAGCACATTAACTTTTAGAACTTTGCTCTAATTGCAGGTATGGTAGCTTCCATCTGTTCACTCATCAGCACTATTCATTCGTTGAAGTAATGAGCAAGTGTTCAGTTAACTTATGAAGTATATTCAGATTCTTCAATTTCAACTCCATCATCATTGCATAGCATTCCTGCTTCTTAAATCTTTCTTTTTAGTTAGGTATTTGAAAAAGCTTTTACTCTTTTTAGTATATTTCACAAGTATATTTTTCTAGTATATTTCACATTTGTGGAACTGTCAAAAATGAAAATGTTTACTACTGTTTGTACTTTATCAACAATCTGTGATTGGTTTGCTGGTGAGCAATGTTTTTTTTTCTCCTGCTTCTTACATTCATCCTCCTTATTTATTAATGTGTTTCTAACATTATTTGTCCAAGTAACCTTCATTCAGATTCTTTCTTTTAGGTTTTTAGACTGTTTGATGTCAAGAAATTCCACCCTTCGTCTGTGTTAATGTTGCCCTCTCCCACTGGCTTCACTGCCTTTTTGTTCTTATGAAATCAAAGGATTTAGCTGCTACTTTAAATTGAATCAACTTATAACTGAAATTGATCACACGGACTGTTACTAAGTATTCTGTGAGATTTTGGGGGTTTGTTGAGAAAATGCCTAGTGCTACATCTTGGTCGTTAAGAGACAGATAAAATTCTGTGACAAACGTAGGTATTTATGTACTCTAATATTGTGAAATTACACTCAGATGATATTTTATAATGAACAACTTCCCAGTAGTGTTTTTCTGTCTTATCACATGTCAAAGATAACACTTTTCAGCAGCAGAGGCAGTTAGTGCTATTGCAGCATTCTGTAGAACATCCTTTATGGTCCACTCAATTCAAATGTTTAAAGGTCTGTAGCAGATAAAAATGTTAACTTTGCAAGTGGACAACTGAAATAGCAAGAAACTGCTTGGATGTTATGGGCAAAAGGAGCAACTCCTTAGCATTAAAAGAATTTACTTCTTTAAAGATATAAACTGCTGCATTTGTGGCTTTGGACTTCAAATGCAGGGGCTGCTGGCTTATATTCTAGTATTAACTGGGAAACTGAGGCTGGTTCTAACAGCCAGTGTTTCTAGAGCAGCACTGCTCTTTTCTGTTGTTGGATCAAATATACAGAGATTGTTTCTACACAGGTGAATTTTAATTATCTTGTAGTCTTTCTTGAAGGAGAAAAGGAGAGTTTCAGTCTGTTTATTTATAGCGTGTTCACACTGTAGTATCTGAATGCCTTGCATGTACGTGATGCCAAATACACTGGCATAGACCCAGGCATCAGAACAGGTGGTGCCACTGAAGGTGGTGAGTAATAGGGCCTTAAATTGTAGTGTAGCTGCTGTTTTATGTAAGACAGGTTACACTTTTTTCTAGGAAGTGAAAAAGAAACAAAGAGAACCTTTAGTCAGAAGGTAAGAAGAAGAAGAGTAGACAGCAAAGACTTGGGGAAGAGATAAAATTTATATATGCCTGAAGTGCAGATGAGTAAGAGGGAACTTGAGGGATTTCCTCACAGATCTTCTGGTTTGTTTGGGGGCTTCAGACCTTTCAGTTTTTTGGAATGAAATACAACAGGATATCACTTCATCAGTCATGTAATACAATGTGTAACCCAGCCTACAGTAAGGAATAAACACATAATAGTTGTGACTCAGGAATTCTGAACTGTAAATGCAGCAGATTATAATGTACTTTCCTTTTATTATCTTTTATAGTTTAGGAAGGCCAGTGTAACAAACTGTTCTTTGTGTGGTTGTATTTTGTTTTGGGGTAGTCTTTAGTTATTTTCTGTGAAAATCGTAATATTACAGCATATGTTAAATTCTTTATAACTTGCGTCAAAATAATTTTTCCCGTAAATAGCAGGTTATACAAGTGAAGCACCTATGACATATTTCTGCATGCATGTGAAATATTTGGCACCTTACATTTTTCTGAGAAGTAACATCATGATGCATTTAGTATTAGACTAATTAGTCTATTAGCAATAGGACTAAATCTCTTTAGTACTGAACTGTATAACAAGAAATGAAATGCTCTGACATATATCAGCTCAATTAAAAGTTAAATGGAATGGAAGAAATTGTGACAAAAGGGACAAAAGACCCTTGAAGACATGTTAAAACATCTTATTAAAGAAAGCTTATATTGAGATTTAGTTTCAAAGCTGGCAGCAATAACAACTATAGAATCATATAGTCTGTTATTTTGGAAGGAAACTCTTGAGGTTACCCCTTGCCCAAAGTGTGGTCAATTAGAGCAGGTTTTTCAGAGCCTTGTCCAGTCAAGTTTTGAATATCTTCAGGGCTGGATGTTTCACAGCCTCTCTAGGCTAATGTTTAACATGCCTCTGTTCTTCAACTTCAGGGTCCCCTATTTGCACATGATTTCTCTTGGAGATGTGAGTTCTCTAGATTTGTGTGTACTTATGCTGTTCCCTGCAATGCCCTAATGGATGTGCCAGTGAGAGTGCACCTCACAAGCTTGGGTTCGTGCATCTAAGGTGTGGGTTCTCCTCCCTTGCTGCACCCTGTATGGACCACCTGCCAGCTGGAGTGCAGGACCTTGCATCCTCCTGGAGGGGTGCTGCACTGTCTGGCCTGGACAGATGCCATGATGCAGTAAGCGGGGTGACTTCTGGCAGTGTCAAACCAGGGTTTGACTGATGCCATTTCCTCTCCAAGGTCTCTCCCACTGGTACAGACTTTCATATTTTTTTATGCTTCTTTTCAAGAGGACTCCTTTATTTCAAACATTTCTTTCTCATTCCCTAGTTACTGTTTAATCTAACTGATGATCCTCTTGCTCTTCAACATGACCAGTTTTGGGCCAAGATTCTGTCAGACAATTTTGCATATTTGATTTGCACACACAAAAATTCTTATCTTCACATTTGATATTATTCAGTCTATTTTGCCAAGGGTGGGCCTTGCAAGCACCCCCCACTCTGCCCCCTGCGTCACTAAGCAATGGCCCAACAGTTTTCTTAGTCTTTCTTTTGTTCTTAGTGTTCTTACAGTAGCCTATCTCTTTGTCCCTGTCAACCTTTGCTGGTTTTGACTTCAGGTGAGCTTTGGCTTGCCTAACTTCTCCTTGTAGGCAAAGGCAACATGTCTGTATACCTTCTAAGTAACGTGTCCCTGCTTCCTGTTTTTTGGGTTTGGGCTCAGTCAGGAGTTCTGTGCTCATCCTAGGTGAGAAGCGTGGCAGATGGCTAGCAGGAGTGCCACACTTGCCTTCCTCCACAGTGACTTTGGCACAATTATGCTACAGCGAGACTGAGATGAAGTGCTTTTTATTCATTTAAAGCATCAGCATCTATTTTTTTTAAATTCACTACTCTACATATATATGTTAGTACTTATTGTCAGTCTGAACGTAGGTATACTAAAAATAGCTATATAACCTATTACATTCAATTCCCTGCATCAGTCTGCCAGCTAAGAGAATCTCCCTGAATTAACCAACCAAAGTTAGTTGTGTATTAGAAGTGGTATGTTGTTTAAAGGATGTCCACAAATGCAGTTCAGGGCTATGGCATGTGCAGTTATTGTGCAGTTTTTACTATTGTGGTAAATATTTAGTTAAGAAATACAACCCTCAACATACAAATTAAAAAAATTTCATTTCGTGCTTAGTGACCTTTTTTAGTAGATAGGTTTGAGTTCTGCTGTTTACATGAGCTGATCTATTGTAATAACATAATTTCCTGATTTTTCATTTTCTTTTTTTTTGACTAATATATAATCTTGTGAAAAACCTTCTGTAGTAAGGGCGTATTATTTTGTGTTGATGCAACTTCTGCTTTGGGCCCTACCTGCTTTTCTTATTTGAAGTCAGCCAGTAAGAATTACTGAAAAAAGATGCAGATTTTTGGAGACATTTCTTCCGAAGATGGGCAGCAACCTGTAGCTCTGAGCTTAAACCTTTGCCACAGAGATCTCCAAACTGCTTTCTGCATGTATATATCGAAATTAATCTGAGTATAACACGTAAGTTTGCTTGCTTCTTTTTAAGACTAAAAAGACAGACTCTTACGGAGTGGATTAATAGTGGCAATACTTGTCCCAGGCCTTATCTCAGTCTCCCCTTACCCTGAGTTTGAGCTCTGCTGCCCTACTTCCAAGACCCATCCCAATCTCTGATAAGAGGCTGGACTCTTATATTTCTTCCTGCAAGTGTGCTGCTACCTAATACCAGAATTAAAGCCAAAACAAGCAAAAAAATCATGTTGTGGGGGAGTAAAAAATAAATTGAACCATAAGCCAGAGGCAGATGGTGAAAACACTTCCTTGGCAGGTAAGTCCTGTGTGTTGGTCCAAATGCCTCTATTTTATCCAACCACTCTGCGCTACAAAATGAATGAGCAGCCTGTGGAGGAATGGATGAAATCCAGGGGGTACTTATGTCTGCTCTTCTCCATCAGGAGTGTGTTCGTTACTGGACAATAGAACTGCATCTTCTCTGGCCCCTTCAGATACTGTGGTTTTATTCCTCTACTGCTTGTCCACAAACACTGCAAGCTCTCCTTTAAGGTTTTTTACACAATGGAGTTGTTGTGCACCTGCAGTATTGAGTATGTTTAGTTTTGGTCTCAGAATAGCAACTGGGAATAAGATTATTGCATAACTGTTATATCTGTCCTATGCAGGAGCTTTTAAGGAGGGGGACATCCAGTTTCAAGTCTTTGTTGTCTTTTCTCTCATCAGCAAATATTCTATTTCCCTTACCTAAGCACATAAAGAATAGTAAAATACCTGCAGAATTTGAAGCAGAATAAAAAACTTCCTGCCTGCAAGGAAAAGAGAGGACTAGTGGGATAGACTTATGGAGGAGGGAAGAAGTGTAGAAGCTAAAATTAAAAAAAAAAAAAAAAAAAGCTGTGATGCTACTTGGTATCTTTTAGTGCCAGAAAGTACCCCACTTTCTGTATTTTGGCTTTGTGATTGCTGTATAAAAATAAAAGTAAAAACTGTGCTTGCACAAGAATACCGCTGTCACTTTTTTTTTTTCTTTTCTCCCTTTGATTAAACTGTAAGGAATTCTTGAATGTTTACTGATTAGACCCAGTATGAAAGATGGTTCTTGCACCAGTTCAGTTGCAAAAGGATACCCAATAGTAGTTCCCTTCTAGACCTTTTCTATTTGCGTGAAGAAAATTTTGTTCTAAATAAGGTGTTTTTCCTGTGTGGGACACTTACCTCATTTATATCAAATAGCTGGACTACCACCAAATTCTGATCTGACATTTGGAAGGACCTGGATGTCTGGAAGTAGGGTTTCTTTAGGATATTTGAAAAAACTAATTTAGATTATTTTTTGAGTAATGGTTTTCTGTCTGTGGCTGTATGTGCTATGTTTTGGTTTGGTGGTGATTTTTATATTCTTGCAATTGATAACAGAGGTTTCTGGAAGAAGACTAAGAGGCTATTTTATGTGTTATTCTGGGTATATGATGTTAGTATGTTTCTCCATTTCCCAAATTAGGAATCTCATTAGGCAAAAGAATGTTTGACTAGAAATGTTGTTACTTCTACTATAGTAAGACTTTTACTTTAGAAGACGACTGCTGTTCTCATTCAGTTGCAGCTGAATGAGAACAGCTGCATTAAAACTTAAATAAGCCTCACCTCCCTGCTTTGATGCTTTGAAAAGTTTGCTGAATCTATCTTTTCTGTTTTGGAGAGAGCTCTTATGATCATGTAAGTTTAATTCTTGAACCCATTGCTGCCTATAGGTTTTCTTCACGTTCATAAAATTAAATGGATGCTTACTTTTAGGAGTTGTGAAAAGTGACAGGGTACATAGGTATTGTCATTGAGCAGGAGCGCTTGACAGTTGTGTATAACTTTGAAGCTGTAGGTAAACTGATGGGTTCTGTTCAGTAGAAAAATGCTGTGTGTGCGCCTTGTAGAATGCAGTGGTGTTCTATAAAGCTGCTGCAAGATTTTGTGATAAAGTTTTCCCAGAAATAGAACTACTGGAGAAATTTGTGCCAATGGCATGTAGGTTTCTGGAGTATCATATAGCTAAAGAATTGGAAAATTTATCACATTTTGGGGTGTGAATTGCTTGTTTAGTTTTAATTCCAGATCTGAAAACTGAGCTTTTTCCCATCTGTTTTTGCAAATACAGAACCAGAGAATAAAAATGGGAACTCCTGGATCAGGACGGAAGAGAACTCCAGTGAAAGACAGGTTTTCTGCAGAAGATGAAGCTCTGAGTAACATTGCCAGAGAGGTTTGTTAATTTCAAATTGTCTTAAATTCAGAAATAGAGATTAAAGCAATCTCATTATCAAAACAAAAATTAATTTTTTTAAGCTGTGCATTAAAAAGTGTAATTAGCCAAAAATATGACAATTAATACAAACTAAGAGTATTTTTGATCAAAAAAAAAATCACATTTACTGAAATGTCACAATGATGTATTAATTGTATGATTTGTGTAACTTCATGGGATCACACTTAAGCTTAGCAGATATTTCTACAGATAGGTATATGCTTAGCTAAAGATAAATGAGAAATCCAACTGCTATCTTGGGTCTAAAACTGAAAAAAAATTCCAACATTTATCCCATTCCATTGTGTATTATTCTTAAGATGGTAAGTATAGTGTATTAGTGTTGAATGAGTAATAGTTATTATTAAAAGGTATTTGTAATATATTCTATTTCAAATGTGAAGTCACATTTCTGTCAAAATAAGCTTAATATGTATGCTATACCAGGACTTTCTTAACAGAGTCACCACCTGAAAAATAGAGAGCTGGAGGTAACCAGCCAAAAATGCAATAAACAAGAAGTTGATACAAAGGGGAATTTTGTCCCACCGGATATAGGAAGGAGGCAGCTGGAATTTAGAGTCTTACAGACATCTATTTGGACTTGAGTTTTTCTGGGAGGAAATGCTGTGACTTGGAAACAAAAGCCTTAGTATTGTTTGTATACAAGTGTATACAGAAGCTTTGAGCTACACTATTTACAAAGCAGCTCACCCTAGTTGACAAAATGAGTGCAAAATGCAGATTCTAATTGGCCTTGTAATGTAAACTGTTGCCTATGTATGTGTGCGTATAGTATATATACGTATATGTGTATGCAAGACAAAATAGGCAGGTGATAGGTCTTTGAAAACACAGCTTCTGTATGCCTTTTCAAATGTAGCTGTCATAGACTGTAGGCTAAGAAAATGATCTGTCAGCAAAAAAATTATATTCATTTAGTTAGTTACTTTCCAGAAAGCTCTGTTTGCACCAAATGTAATCGAAGTTCTCACCCTACCAGATATGTTCTGTGTGGGGCTCTGGGTCATGTACTGTCTCGCTCATCAAGTTCCATCTCCCAGTTTTGGGCAAAACAGTTAACAAAGGAGAAGGAATCTGGCTTTAAATTTCTTTCTAGTATTCTGTGCATGGTTCCAGTATAGTAACATCAGCTTGCAACTTAGCCTAGAGAAGAGGGTCTCTATAGCATGGTGTAATAAGTATTGTCTGTCTTAAAATTACTGTGGTGCTTTTTTCTCTTATGTCTCTTACTTGGCACTGGTGAGGCCACACCTTGAATACTGTGTTCAGTTTTGGGCCCCTCACTACAACAAAGACATTGAGGTGCTGGATCGTGTCCAAAGAAGAGCAACGAAGATGGAGAAGGGTCTAGAGGACAAGTGTTACGAGGAGCAGCTGAGGGAACTGGGGTGGTTTAGTCTGGAGAAAAGGAGGCCGAGGGGAGACCTTACCGCTCTCTACAACTACCTGAAAGGAGGTTGTAGTGAGGTGGGTGTCAGTCTCTTCTCCCAAGTAACAAGTTATAGGACAAGAGGAAATGGCCTTAAGTTGTGCCAGGGGAGGTTTAGATTGGATATTAGGAAAAATTTCTTCACCAAAAGGGTTGTCAAGCATTGGAACAGGCTGCTCAGGGAAGTGGTTGAGTCATCCCTGGAGGTATTTAAAAGACATGTAGATGTGGACCTGGGGACATGGTTTAGTGGTAAACTTGGCAGTGCTAGGTTAATGGTTGGACTCGATGATCTTAAAGGTCTTTTCCAACCTTAATGATTCTAGGATTGCTACCCCCCTCAATTAAAATTTAAGCATGAGCATAAATTAAACAAAAATTAAAGCATTATTTTCCCCCTTAATGCTAAATTAAACTGATACTAGGTCTCACAGTTAGAGGTGTTATCTTGCCGAGATAACCAAGTTGAATATGTCTATTCCAGGGATTAATGTATATTAAGTCTTTCCTCCTCTTCTGTCAAAAATGAACTGGAAAATAACTTGCTCAAAAGCTCATTCAGTATTCTGATATTAATCTAAATCTGCTGAAGATAACTAAAATTTTTATGCTGATCAGGATATCATTTAAGGGGTAGGCATTTCATATTGTCTTTAACTGTTTTATGTCTATTAATAATTCTTAAAACCTATTTGAATTAAATTGTTCTAAATGTTCCTTCTGATTTTCTTACTAGAATTATTTTTTCCCCTTTCTCATATTCTGGCATTCTTCTGTATTTCAAGGGTCACTTTCATGGCTTGTTAGGGAGAAGAGAATTCAACGTATTTCAGAATAAAATGGTTTATTACCTTTACTACATGTTTTCAAAGTTGTGTATAGCACCATTTCTTCTTTTGTGTGGCCATATCCAGGTTTCACTTTAAGTCTTAATTTAAAACTGTTATCCAGTTAAAATAGTGTGAAAAGTTGTATGTCATCACAAATACTGTATTATCACAATATGTACTACTGTCAGGTTGTTAATCCCTTGGTCTGTGTAGGAGAAGCTGGCCCTTGGATCCCATGTCAGCAGCTGTTGTCATTTAATTGGTAGCTGTAATTCATAGTATTACCCAACTTATTATAAAGAAAACTTTTACTTTAAAGGAACAGAATGCATTTCTTGGGATATAACAGCAGAGGAACTAAGTTCTATCTTTAAATACCATCTGATTTTACTGTGCCATACATATGCCTTATTATTTGAGGCTGTGGAAAAGTTTTCAGTTACTGTGCTGACATAGGGCATGCCAGTTCTCAGCATATGAATATATAGAGTAGGTGTACTTTGCCATTCTGAGGCCATTATCTCAGCAACATGGCTTGCTTATCTTTTTATTGTCAGAGTATTTTGTTCCTCAACTTCCTCTTCTGAAATTACCTTTTTAGCAGATGTTACAACAGTTGAATTGAGTCCCGTAATCCAGAAGTCAGATGTCTTGTGAGGAAAACGTTCCTAAAAGGTGTTCTAGGTATTGAGAGATGGTAAACAGAATATGCTGAAACAAAAGGCAAGCACTCAGGATGATCTGCATGGAAAAACTGCATAGAAGTGTTCTGGGATTCAGAGCAGTCACAAAATAGCACTAGGAATTATCAGAGTTTGTAATACTAGCAAAGACTTCTAGTGTAGCGTATGAAGTTTCAGGGTTTTTTTTTCTCCAAAAGTTCAGATTTCAGAAAGCACTAATCTTACTCTTTTTCACCACTCTAATTTGACAAAATTGGGATTTCCTTGTTCTATGGGACGTGTCCAAAAAATGTGATATCTTCGTTTTGGTACCAACAAACATCTGCTTTCTAAGAAATTTTGTGTAAAGAATTCTTTGGTACTGATCCAATAAAATCATTTCTATATAGTAATTTTTCTGCACTGGTTGGATTTGATGTGTCATATGAAAATATTTAATGGAAGACAAGGGTACTATCATAGGATCTGAAGGGCTTGGTCAAACTACTTCCTCCTTGTGAGATTTCTTTCATGTTTTCCATTTTTCCTCTGCATCAGAAAACTTCTCTGTCAGTTGTTTCTCCTCCCCTTCACTTCTTACAGCACTAGCACTGTTATGTAGAGAGTTCTTTCATATCTTTTCCTTGCTGTGGGAGTTTGCATTAAGACAAGCTCTTCTGCAATGCTTCTGCACTAAAGACACAAGTATGCTAAAACATCCACACTGGAGTGAATTACTGCCTTATTCCAAGAACTTCTGAGTTACCAGACCTCTTTCTTTGAGACCTACTTTGTATTCTGTTGTGTGCTATCCTTCCCAGCACTGAATTCCCTTGTGCTCACTGAAACTGAGGAAGAGTAAAGGTGATTTACATATCCAGGGACAGGGATCTACGCATCCTTTTCTGGAAGCAATGCACTCTCCATATTATTCAGTGTCTTAAGTAAGAGTAGTTGCAGTTGAGCAGTTTGGAAGTCTTACCTTGGTACAACAGAGAGGATTACCAGTTTATCATTTTTGTTTCAGAAGCTGTGGGAACAGGTGTAGGTATGTTGTCCATGTGTTCCCTGCAAGGAGAAAAGTGAGAACTCTTGAGTGTAAATGCACCCTACTACATTAAAGTGGAGTATTGGCCAGTGTTTTCTGATTATAGCAAGGTTAATCTGAAGTCAGCTTATCTCTTATTAAAAAAAAAATTAAAAAATGCCTCTCTCCTGAAAATATGAAGAGTTCCTTTATACCACCTTCTGGTTCCTTCTTTAGCTGTTGTAACGGATTCTGAAGCTGTTAGCTTTCTCAAATTGACAGAGAATATAAGCCAGCTGGTATGGAAGACAGTTTCTTCTGTCTCGTGGAAAGTTCTGCCTTTCCAAATAACAGATAGGGATTGTCTAGTGTGACTTCAAGTTCCTGTCAAGATTAGGTTCTTATGCAGGAATCCTTTTTGTTTAACAAATAAATAAAAATTGAGGTTCATATTCTCAAGGTTATGTTCACAGTCTACACTGGATACAGCTGATATGATCTCAAGATCTGTTTTCCCTGTGGTTTTGTTGTGGAGATTCTCTGCTTATAAAGTTGTTTTGTGGACAGTGTATCTTCAGCTGACATCTGCATTGCTGCTTCGCTTGTCTTTGTAATTTACAGACAAGTTGTTGTGTTCATCTTACATATGCAGCAGTAACCTGTCGTCACCAGGCATCTCTTATGATTACTTGAGACCTCTTTCTCCAAGACCAGCCTTACATGCCACGGCAGAAGTTTTAGTCACTTCTGTGTTCTTACATTGACTTCAGTTCAAGCTCAGATACAGTGAACATCATGCCAGAAAGTGAGAAGAGTCTGACTCTTGTCATCTCACTAGCCTCAATCCGATAAGCAGCAGTGTGAAGGGACAATCAGGATTTACCTTTTATATCCTTTCTTTCCGTGCTTGCATTAGCAACCCTTCCATTCTTCAGGGCTGAATAACTCTAGATGTCAAAGAACTAGAGCTTGTGGACAAGGATTGCATCACTGTTCATTTGATTTCCTTCTTGTAGCATCTTGTGTGTATTTTTTCAGGAACCGTTCTCATGACTCTCCTCTAATTGTATAGCAGGAGCCTGAAAACTCTTAAGAGGTGTTTTCTCATGGGAGAGAATAAAGATTCATTTGAATTTAAAATTCACTCTCTAGTTTCTCAAACTTTGGGTAGAGTGCAGTTGTTCTTACTTTGGTAAAAATGTTATGTTACTTAATTGCCAGTGTAGAAAAAGCCAAGAGTTCAATATTTCAAAATGTTTGAAGGCTATATCATGAATTTCAAAATGGTTAACAACATAGTCTTTGTTGTATTGAATCTATTCAAAGTTCAGTACATGTTTCTCTCTGCATACAGCTTCAGCTTTCCTTAAGAAAACAAACAAAACCCCAAAGAACCCCACCCTCATACAGAGATTGTCTTTGTAGATGCTAGATGATTTTTGAATTTATGTTTTAATAAGAGATCACTTAAATATTTTTCCATCAGCTGTTTCTACTTCAGTATTAATTAAAAACTTTGCTGTTGTTTTTAATAGTGGTTAAGGATATTTTATAGGAGATAAGGTATTCTAGAGATTTTCTAATCTATATATGGATCTGTATAATAAATGGAAGAAGAATAAGAGACATCAGAAATAAAGAATTCTAAACCCTTAAGTCATGTAAACATTAAGATTTTGTCGATTGTAGTGTTTGCTTTGTAGACAACTGGAGAAAGAGTAAGGCACATCAGAAATAAGTGCAAGGAAGACATTTCAGAGGAGGCATAAGAAATAACATTTGGCACGAGTGGTGGTATTGCCTTGGGTCCTTGAGACAGTAAGGAGATAAGGAGGGCAAAAAGCGTGGAAGTGAGAATACAGACAAAACGAGCAACAGAAGAGAGAAATAATGCATGTTCATTTAATAAGAAATGATGAAATAAACTTTATAGTGCAGTGTGTAGTAGTGTATTAAGAAATACGGTGAACGTTTTTAAAATGCTCATCCTGGTGCTTTGCTGGAGCTGGCGGAATGTACTGGTGTAGT
The DNA here is from genome assembly GCA_024606505.1 of Aquila spilogaster. Classification (NCBI taxonomy): domain Eukaryota; kingdom Metazoa; phylum Chordata; class Aves; order Accipitriformes; family Accipitridae; genus Aquila; species Aquila spilogaster. The sequence goes on along the minus strand of JANHGO010003740.1, from coordinate 9,153 downwards.
TCTGTCAAACACCCTGCAGCAGAAAGGGAGCTGGGTACCTTGGCAGGGGTAGCCGGTGCCCTCACTGCTGCTGTCTGGTGGAAGAAGGAAAACCTTCCTTGCTTGGGCCTCCTGCATTGGAAACTGCAGGACTGTAAACACTGCATATCCCTTGACAGAGAGGGGAATGAGTTACACGTATGGAGCCCGTGATGACAAAATAATTCTGATTTTTCAATGAAAAGCGTTCATATTTTTTCAGAGGTGAATAGCATATTTTAGTATAGCCTATATTTTTTCCTTATGAAGCTTTTATGCTGAATCTGAACTAGTTAATGAATGACCTCTACAGTATGAAAATTAAAAATAAAATACTATTGCTTTCTGGTGAATTCCTTCTTGCAAGCAAGGGGAAGGAGAAAGATGCCTGTCTACACTATGGAGACAGATGTTATCCTTCTCCTTGCTCAACATGTAGGGCAGCTTCTACCATATCAATTCTGTGCACTAGTATGCTTCTTAACTTGATGAAGAACTTGATCATTGCTGTGAAGAGACTAAGAAAAAACACATCAGAAATGAGAGACTACAGACTCAATCTCTACAGAGGCATTCAAATTAAAATCTGGTCTTTTTCCCTTTCTCCTTTCTTTCTTGCCAAAAATATCTTGGATTTAACTGAAGAACTAAATTTTATCCTTCAATGTTGAGATAAAATGGTTTGAAAGGTTTTCAAAAGATTGTGGCAGAATATGTATAAAAAAAAATGTTAAAAATGAAGTAAGCGGAGATGGTTTTCTAAATGACTGTAAGTAGTTGTTAGTAATTGGAGTTTAGGTGAAAATGAGGAAACTGACCATGTCACCTGTAATGGAAGGAGAATATTCTCTTGCTACCCCTATGTTTACTAAATGTATGCAATAAAATAACCGAATCAAAGTGCGTACTGCTTCAAGGTAATAGCTTAACTGCTTGAAAACAGCCAGAATCATCATATTCCTCTAGAATGAAATGCTGTTTATGCAGGTGCAAGGAAACATTACGGGTTTTTTTCCTTTTTTTTTTTTTTTTTTTTTTTTCCCCCGCATGTGAAGCTTTTTGGTACCTATTTTGAAATGAAGAATTCCAGAACTCAGCAATGAACAGATGGCTTTGTTTTGTTACTCAGAGCAGAGCTAATGCTCAAAGAAATGCAGATATGACACTTGGTTTAAAATCGCATATTTGTCCTTAGGGTAGAAGGTAAAAGTTAAGGAGTAGTATGAGTGTGTTCATATACAAAAAAAATTTACATATTTAGTTATTAATTAACCCTTTATTAATTAGTCCTTTTTTTTTTCCTATCCAAAGTCTTGAGGGCTTCTTCCTTGTCTTTCTACCCAATCTCTTCTGTAGTCCTCTATCTCCTTTCTTGATCACTGCTCTGAATAAATTCCATGCAAAATTGTTGCATCTATACCTTATGGCTCCTGTTTGTCCTCCAGAATATATAATCAAGAGGTTTCTTTTCATTTTAGCCACCAGTATAAGTGTACTGGTATGGTGCTAACAGGTTTGGATACCTCATCTCTTATTTGCAGTTGAAGTGTTCAAGAACCTACAGCTACTGAATTTCTTTTTAGCAGTTGGAAGTCCCCTTTAGAAATTTTTAAAATAAAGTGTTGGATTTGCTAGATCTTGGACCATCCACAGTTTAATTTTTATTTCAGGAAAATAGGAATTTGGTATGTTATATCACTTTTTAACAAGCTGTACTTCAATTAGATGATACTGTAATATATTTATCATAAATAACGTATTTTATTTATGTGTGTCTGGTCTAAAGACTGTACAGAGAATAATGAGCAATGAAACTGAAATCAAGACTGTAGTGGCCAGTCTGTAGTTTTCTAAGACTGGAATTTGTCTAATGCAAGCTGTAGAAAGCAACCTGGACTGACTCCCAAGCTCCTATGGGCAAGCAATATTTGCAATGCTCTTAAATTCAAATACTAATTGAGTTAGAAAAAGCATTATAACATGACTGCCTGTCCTTTTGCTGTTTTTTTCTAAAAAATAAACAGTAGTCTAGATTTTCTTTCTCTGCTGCTTCTACAGTCCAAACAGCTTCATCTTCTCAACTCAGTTCTCTATCCAAAGCTGTTGTGGTGCTGTATTTCCTTTAGCATATCTTTAAAGACTTTATTTCAACATAGCTGAAGAATTTAACTTGTGAAGAGTTTGTTGGTGGAAATTTGTTTCACAACTTTTGTGGGCTTTCTTCAGTAACACAATAGAGTGAACAGCAGCACCTGGGAAGAAAACTATGTCCTTTTGAATTGTGGTTATTTCTTTATTAATGGTAATTTTGAATTTCAATTACATAGTTACTGAGATTTGTATGAGTGGTCTATTAATAACATGAGGTCTGCTCTCTAACAATTCTGCTGAGAATAAAGAAATATTCAGTATGATGGCCTTTCAAATGGTAATATGATTTGTCTCATGCTGTAAGGTTTGGTGAAGGAAACCCAAGAACTGCACTTTCAGTCAACTTGCCATCTTCTTTGTCTTTTTGAAATTGTGTACTTTTTCAGAGGAATCTAGTTGCTCAGATTAGTAATTAATGTAATACCAAACCATTTTTTGCTAAAAAATTTCTCTTAAAAGGCAAGATGGTTTTTTTTCCTCAGACACCTGTTTTATGACAAATGTTTGTAGAATTCTCCTGTATTTTATGAAGGGTTTAGTAAATTGGAAGAAAATTAGTTTCCCCTCTACTGTAGGAATGTGAAAGTTAGGTCTCTGGCTGTAGGACTAGAAGAAAGTGGGGAAATGTGAATTGATTTTTAGCATGAATCTGTAAACAAATGCACTTTCTATCTTTAACAATAAAGCCTTGCTGGAGTCTAAAGGCTAGATGCGTGTATCTGCTGATCTATAGACAGAACTAAACCCGGACATATCAGCTGTTCGAGTCCTTTCTGTGCTGCATACATGTCTATGTGAAAGTTTATATGCGCAGAGCTATCATTACAGACAATTACAGAGTGGGGCTGCAAGTGAGAAAAGACTTCCTGTTGCATGGGAATTCCCTTGCTTTTCTTGTGTGCTGTCTTCAGGTAGGAAGAGCAGCAGCTTTATGCTGCTATGAAAAAAGATTATATTGTGGCAGTCAGGAGTGCTGACACAGACTTGGAATCATTTCATCTGAGTATGCAAAATATAGAAAAACAATCTTAATGAGAGTAATTTGAAATTAAGACAAACTATTTTAAGTAATAAAGCTATAATGTGTTTGCCTTCTTTCTTGTTACTATTTGATAGATATATTTGTACCTGTAGTTTAGTCATAATTTAAAGTTAAACCCTGAGTTAAATACTCCTTCCTTTTTCCTGAAGCACAGTAAAAGATAGTTACTTGCAATTGTCATGGATTTTATAGGTCTCTAATATTTTACATAAATCTATACTGTGATAGTGGCCAAAGCAGAAAAAAATTATCCTTAACCAAAGGCAAAATTCCACTGAATTTTACATTTTTAAGAAGCTCTTTAAAATTAAATGTTTTGGATATTAGGAGTTCTGAAATTTTGGCTGCTGGTGTTTCTCATAAGTTTTTAATTAACACTAGATAAACAACTGGAATTTTTGGCGGACAACTTGTCTTCAGTGGTTTAATATTTCAAGAATTTAAGAGAAAATTTTCATCAACTCATTATTCGAACATGAAAAAATTGAGGTTGTGTTTTCCTCAACAATTAGCTTCATGTCAAAATTATTGCATGATGTAATTAATTAACTGATTAAATTTGAGGTAGCATTTAGGGTCTGAAAGACAATGTGTTTCTTTTTGGTTGAGACTAGATAGAGAGTGGAGGAAATACATGGCTGTATCTGCCAATAACCAGGTTTCACAAGCAGTGCAGATGTAACAGCTTTTTGCCACTGAAAAGGGGAAGGTCTTGCTACTGGTTGTCCTGCCTGTCCCTTTTGCTGGGTCTGGTGTTCATAGGACCCTTGTACAAGCCAATTCATTTCACTAACACAGCAGAAAACTACTTTTCTTTCTTTGTTGTCGTTGTTAACTTTCTGCTGTGGTAGTTAGTAAAATTGGCTTACAGCAGATTCTGAGTGTTGGGAGTATTAAGGGCTTGAATGAAAAGGTAGGGAAAGTCCTTTTTTGGTGATGGTGAATGTTTAAGTTAGTTCTGGAGGAACTGTAACCCTAAATTTCTTTCTTACATTTGGTCCAATAATGGATTTGATTTTGATTGCTGTTTGAAGTAATTCAACTTCTAAGTGATGTTTGCTTTTTGAAATAATTCCTAATTATAGCAGAGCCTTTAAATATGACATGAACAGTAGTGGTTTAATATCTTTGTTTTGATTCTTTCTTTTTTGTTTTAACGTCTTCATGTGGCCAAAGATTCTGCAGCTGCATACATGCCCGTTTAAGTACTATGCATAGACAAAATCCTGTTAAAGTCCGCAAGACATGAATTTTTAGATTTAGTGATAGTAATACTTTTGAACTCAGTTCTTGAACTCAGTTCTTTTATCAACATGTAATTCTTTCAACTAGTAATGATATGTGTAAAGAGTTAGGTATATATCCCTTCTGAAATTTAATTCTGAGAACTCTGATTTCTTTACTACTTATGTATTGTGATGTTAGAATCTTAATGTGTTTTTGTGAAGAGATTATTAAATTGAGTACTCAGACTATTATACAAAAAACGTGGTTTTAACTTTCAGTATTTTCTATTTGCTTGTAGGCAGAAGCCAGGCTTGCAGCCAAACGGGCAGCTCGAGCAGAAGCAAGAGATATACGTATGAGAGAGCTGGAGCGACAGCAAAAAGAGGTAGTGTAAATCATCAGGAATTATTGCAAACCTTTACTAAAATTCTTAATGTATTTTATTTTATTCCTGTATTTGCATCAGATTTTGTCTTTTAGTGTAATTTAGCTGCGTGCTAGTATTTTCAGCATCAGGCAACTGTTAGCTTCTCTATCCCCCCATACCTTCCTTTTTCCCCTTAGGCTATATATCTGAAAGGATAACTTGCTTTGTATTTACCTGTGGATAGCACCTCACAAAATATTAATCTGAACATTAATTTTGAGCTTCCTTAATAGTTACACTTGTATTGTGGAAAAAAATCTGCTATACAAAATAGGCTATTAGCACTCTTGCTTTCAGATGAAAAATAAAACTTTTTTTAATGTGATTTTTAAATTCTAGCTTCAATGCAGGCAAAACAGATGCTAGGATGTTTTACCTTTAACAAATGCAGTAAATTCAATGCTAGCAATCAAAATTGGACAAAGATTAATCTAGATGTTTATCTTTAGATATTTAAAGGGCTGAGGCTTTCTTATTACTGCTTATTTGATTTTAAATGAGCAGAAGAGAGAACATGATGACAATGTCCAGAACTCAGGCTTGCATAAATAATTTTACATAGAGAGAAACAGTTTTCAACTTCTAATATGAAGTTTAATATTGTCTGGATTTGAATGACTAGCTTTGTGCCTGAGTCAGCTGGTGACTTTCGTGCTTTTATAAGAACAATTACTTAATACATAGCAGTTTCTTTGCTGCTTGTTGCTGTGCAAAATGTCCATGTAAATATGGATAACTGGCAGCATAGCATAAATAATTAATATGACCGTACCCAAAATGTACACTGCCTAATATATAGGCTAAACAAATATGGAAAAGTAGAGAGAATTATTTTGCTCTGTTTTTAATGTGTTTATACTATACTTAGTAACTGGTTAATTTGGATATGGGACTGTACATATGCAGTTTTCAGTCAATTTCTTCCCATATGGATTATACCAAAAGTATGCACAATAAATACTTATTGTCAGGACCTTTATTTTTAAAAAATTAATAGAAATGGGATAATATTTACACATACGGTTGTATGTTGCTCCACACATTTCTCGTAAAAAAAAAAAAAAAAAAAAAAAAAAAAAGTAGTTGCATTTATTGAGAAACAACCCGAGGAACCAGATTTTCAGCAGACTGGTTATTTAATGGTTATTGTATTTGATTCAGGTTTTGACATAGCATGCAAAAGATTGAGATTTATTATTTATCATGATTACATTGAAATCCATATAAATGCTGATATTTGGGGTTTTTTTTGCTGGGTAGTAACAAGTGCAATTTACAAAACATGTTTCTATCTCAATTCTGTATGTTTCTCATTATTCCATACTTTCAGTTTTCTAACTGCTGTAGGTTTCTGATATTATAGTGACGATTACATGGCAATTAATTTAGATTTTTCCAAATTTTTGATTTGGTAATCCAGTCTTGTGTGGTGACTAATGTATACTGTAAATGGTTTGTTTGTTTTTGTTTTTACATTCTGTAGTTTTCTCAACATTCATATGATAGAAAATGGGCTCATATCCAGAAATGGATGGTAGGCTAAAACCACCCGTTGTGCATGTTTTTGCCACTCGGAGAACTAACATAGGATTTGGAGGAAGTAATTTACTAATGGTTTGCTGTGTGTCATTTCAAAGTGTTCTGTTGCTGACAACAAATATGTATAAACTCTATATAGATGCGGTATGGACAGTATTTTATAGCAGCAAAAGACAAACTATGAAATCAGATGCTTTTCTTAAAATGAAATGGGGGGGGGGGGGTCCACCATGTGCTGGCTTGTCATGAATCTATTTAAAATTAAATTACATTAGTTTCAATCTAGGTAAACATCTTTTCAATAGTAAATGTTTTTATTTCAGTTAACTGCTGGAGTTCGGGGTTTTTACTCCTTAGCAGAATTACATTTATTTGTTTTTTCTTTGAGTAACATGCGAATGCTAGTCTTTTCACTGATGATTAAGTCACTTCTATGACTTAAAAAAATCAATTATAAAAGATTGAAAAACCCCAAACCCAAAAAAACACCCCATGCATCGCTTCCATCCTTTTACCCCTTGCCTCTTGTTTTCAATTAATAATGATAAAATATTTGACTGTTCATTTATTTAGATTAAATCCACTAAGTAGGAAGGAGTAGAGATAGTTGAGTTACAATCCAAAAAAGCTTCTGTTCAATTTATAATAATTTAATGCAATGTTTGTTTAGAGAGTTCCTTTCACAAACCTCATGTGCCTCTTGAAACGTCTCCGATGTGCCTTTTTTTCTTAGGTTTTTAGGGAAGTGTTCACTCTGAATGCTTTGAATCAAGAAGATTTAATTAATACATGCTGAGACTAACCATAAATTCAAATAGTCAAAACTTCCATGACAGTTAATCGGTCCTCCTGTTGAGAAATCCTAGGACTGTCATTAGAATTTTATTTGCAAAGTTGTGCTGACTTTATATTGTCTCTTGCTGACATTTGTGTGTATATTAGTTCTCATGTCACTTAACAGAAACCTTTGTTGTTCTCTATCTCTTGCTGGAATGTACATTTGAATGCTTTTATGCTGGAGAGCAAGGGTTTCCAAACTCTGGAACACAGATTGCATTTGTGAGCAATCTCACTTCAAAATTAATGCCACCCAACTGAATGCCACCTTCTTTTTGCACTCGTAAAAGGCATATCTACTGCAGGAGGTTTCTGAGGAGATGTGCACTCTCTTCCTGGATTGGGAGACGTAATGTCTGTCTTAGATAAAGTGCATATTTCAAACTTAAGTTCTTAGAAATCAAGCTTGATACCTACCAGCAGCAGCTATCTTTACAATATGTACTGTAGTACTTTATCCTTTTGACCTGAATATGCTGAACGCTTAACACTGGCTTTCTATTTTCTGATTCTATGTCAGGAAGAGACTTGTTACCCTAAGTAAATTACCAACAGAAATGTACAGAAAATTGTATCAGAAGCTGAAGTTTTGCATTATAGGAACATATTATTAGCTGAGGTGTTATACTGGCAATTAAGAGGAATCTTATATAAATAGCAAACTGTCTGCTTGCAAGCTGCAAATGTTATTAACTGGTATTAGTTCATTTAGACCACAGGCACGATGTATATTTAAAATTGGCAGTGATCTGATTTTAATGTGTTGAAAAGTTATATAGCATAAATGTTCATTTTAAACCTCAAAGTAGACACTATAGAAAGGAAGACTAAAATGTCATTATGAAATGAACCTCTTTGGGGTTTTTTTTTTCCCCTCTTTGGGAAATTATTTTCCTGAGGAGTATTAACTAGGCCTTTTGAAATGTCACAAAATAGTATTAAACAAGTTAATGTATCCAATGATAATGTAGAAAATAACCACGTGACCATAAGCAGTATAAAAGCCAGCTTTAGAGTTTGGATATCCATCTATGGTCTGGAGGCTGAACTTTTGACTCTAAAGATAACTGGCTTACAATCTTCAGAATAGTTTGACATTGAAAACTGTAGGAAGTGAGTAATTTAAGGAAGGATTCCTAGTTCTAGAGCCCTGTTGTAGTCTTCAAATGGGGTAGTTTAAAACTTAGGTTGTTATTAACATGCTTACCTACTGTAACTAAAAATTTGAGAAGCTTAAGGCATGTGAAACATTTTAATGTTTTATTTTAAATTAGTTCTATTTTTTTCCTGCTGCTTCTCACATATTCCTTTGTGTGAGCCAAAATGAACATTCTCTGATCTTTCAACAGAACAAAAGATATTAAGGTGCCTTAGCTAGTTGTCCTCCCCCAAATTTTACAAGTTGGGTTTATTATTTTCGCTGTCATTGTAGAGCAGAACTGCCTATAGAACTTAAAATTTATGAATTTGCTTAAGAAGCTTTGTTCCTATGATAGAGGAGAAAATCTGAAATATGTATGAGGTAACTTGAGAATAATCATCTCTATTAGGGCTACAGTAACTTTGTAAAATGTTCATAATCTGACTGTAGTAATTATATAGTAAATTTCTTACTAATGTACTTGTAATTTTGTAAAGCTTTTAATACTGTAATCAGAAGAAAGATTGACTACTGAACACTAATTATTAATTATATTAACCCCCCTTATTTACATCTCCTAATGTAGTGCATTGGCATACTTACCCAAATCAGGTGAAATCAAAGTTCTTCTGACTTGAATGAGTTCACTTGCCACAATGGATTATTCAAAATAATACATAGCATTAAAAGTACCCAACATTATAATAGATTACCTTATATACAGACTTCCTTCATTGGAGGCACCCAAATTTAGATGCCTGAATCTGTTAT
>JANHGO010003739.1:0-26414 GCA_024606505.1 Aquila spilogaster | reverse complement strand
AGTGAGGTTGTGGATGCCCCCTACCTGGAAGCATTCAAGGCCAGGCTGGATGGGGCTTTGAGCAACCTGGTCTAGAGAGAGGTGTCCCTGCTTATAGCGAGGGGGTTGGAACTAGATGATCTTAATGGTCCCTTCCAACCCAAACCATTCTATGACTCTATGATTGTTAAGAAGTTTCCTTTTTTTAGGTAAATTCAGGGAGAAAAACTAAGTATTTATGATCATGTAAGAATTTAAACCAAACATCCTGTGGTAAATGTTTGTGTTCCTCATCTGCTTCTCTAATGGTTAGCTGTTGTTCTCTTTTCCATCTGGATTGCTTTTTATTCAATTTGTTTCTTGCTTCCAAGAAAGCTATGCCTTGGAATATGATTTTGAATGTTTCTATTTAATACACACCAGTAATGTTACAAAATTCTGGAAGACATCTTTGAATAATAATCTTTCTAGCATAATAGGATTCTGATGTCTGATCATATGAGGAGTTATTCAAATGTAGACCAAGTGTGGCTTTGATTATCTAGTGAATGGATATCAGACTTTCTACAGCTTGTTCTTTTGCTTATGTTACGTTTCTGGTTTGAAATTAGCATTTTGGAATGAAAGCCCAGTGTATTACACTCTATTGTATTTAGTCAGAATTATCAGATATTTTCCAAACTCAGGATTGAATTAGTGGATGACTGTGTGAAAATAATGACTTTTCTTGGTCGTTAATCTTGTCAGAAAAAAAAAAAAGTCCTTTTGTGTACCTCAGTATTCCAGTAGGCCAGACAAAAAAGTAGTGCTCAGCTCAAACCGACAGGGTATAAGATGCACAGTCTATCTGTCTTAGACCACAGAAGTAGGGGATGTACTTTGATGGTCAGCTGAATTCCTGGTATCTACTCAAAGGGAACGGTGGTCTCCACTGAAATATGCAGAAGCTGTCTACACTCAGGGAGACAGTTTCTGTGGAGGTGACGCTTTCCAGGTCAGAATGTGGCTGTAGGGTGTGTCTGCCATGTGATGTCACCTTGTGCTGAGATCCAGAAGTACCCTGCAGGAAGGCTTGTGCAGCACTACATTTATTTGGAAAGAAAAATGTATAAAGTCATCTTTGTGCTGAAAAGAAGGGAAGTGTGTGAGAGAAATCCTGATCAAGCTGAAACACACAGAGATGCTGTCTCTCCTCTCTGCACAGTGCTGCATTGCCCATAAGCATCTTCATGGCATATTGGTTTTCAGTACTGCTTCTGCAAAATATGATGTGCATGTGTGCTCAGAGTCATTCTGTCTTGTATCTTTGGGAAATTGTAAGGCTTGGTCAGATGAGTGGGTGGACATATTTCAAGAGTTTCATTCCTTATACTCTTGGCTAGTAACTGCAATCTGGGGAGCATATGCTATGCTGGTTGGTGGTCTGTAAGTTGACTGATGATGGCAATATTCCTTTTAAAGCCAACATGCCTCCCATGGTTATATCAGTTTGTGAATGTCTTTACCTGCTGCAAGAAGCAGTTCTGTTGGGAAAACCTCCTTTGTCTGATATTTCGGCAACATCTGAACTCTTCATTCAGCTACTGATAAACCCTTCGAATTGTGCATGAGAGTGGTTTATACCACTGTGTGCTTTCTCTGGTAATTTCAGGCCTAAATTAGGACAGCAGACCTCAGATGGACGTATCACAAGACTTATTAAGATCACAGGCCTTCTGCATGGGAAGAAAGCATATGAGGAGGCTCTGCAAGTGACCCAGAAAGTGCCTAGCCTTGTGTTAATGATGTTAAAGAGGCTAATCACGTTTAAATGTATGTGTTTGTGCTTGCTCACAAACAGGAAAGGGCTGGTGGCAATTGGGGTTGCAGATGATGGCAGGGGCTTGAGTGCCCACAGATAAACCAATTTTAGATCCAGAAGAAAGGTGAGAGAGAAAGTAGCAAAATAATTTCTGAGTATGGGCATATGGAAAGCAGAATTCAGCTTGTTTAGGGAATTGCTAGGCAGAATCACCTGAGACGCTCAGGATATATTGTATTGTATTCATTCATTTATGTCAACTAAGTTAACTCATAGAGTGACAGATTGAAAATACAGTGAAAGTGCTGAGATAGCAGTGATGATATGATCCCAAGGTGATCTTTACATTTTATTTCTCTCAATGCTATTATAAGTCAATGAAAAGTTATGGTTAGGAAAACCAATAACAACAGAATAGAAAGCACTATTGTCTGAGCTTGAAATGAGAAAAAAGATCAGGAGAGGCAAGCACTGCAATATCTTACAGTCTGTTTCCTGTAAAAACTGAACAGCATGTCAGTTGAGCAGATTTTTTTTCCTTTTCAATTAGCTCTGTTTTCAGAATTAGTGTCTTATGGTCTTGTCTCTTATTTTGTTGATGGTGGTCCAATATCATAGTGACTTTTTTTTCCTCAAAATGCATGTGCTGAGGTTCCTGGATTATCTGCTGGGCCCAAAAGTTGATTCATACTTGTCCACAGCCAGACTTTGCTAGATACTCAGTGTCATTGTTATGAATGACTCTGCTATTAAGAAATCAGAATGTCTCATCTCCGTTTTCAGTGAAGTATTGGCTCCAGTAGAAAATGGAAAGAAGAATTTGATTTCTACTAATTCAGTTTGAAGCTATTCTCTGTGGAACTTGAAAACAGCTGATTGTTCTCATGAAAGGCCTGAAAGAGCAAACCAAAGAAAGAGAGCCTGTTATTACAGTCATTTTCTTTCCTTGTCATTATTACAGAATTTCTGTTGATGTTCTTTTTTGAATTCTTGAGTGATGTGTGGTTGAGAGGAATTACTAAAAAGGAATACTTTGTTGTCTCACAGTGTGGGATTTTCATCAACAAAAAAACCCACATCATAAAAGACTTTTTTTTAAGTGTAAGAACACTTGAATCAGAGGTCAAACTTTTGTTTTTTTGTCCTTATGCAGTAGGTGAAAGGAGAAGGAGGGTGCTTCTGCTGTTGCTGGAGACAATTTTTTTAGCATCTTTGAACTGTACGGGTTCTGAGAGCTCAACAAAAATAAGTGCCTGTTCAACTTGTGTTTCTGTTGTCACTATGTCCAATCTAAAGAGTAAGGGATGTGGTTAGTCTCAATAGCTCAAGTTAGCATCACCTTAATTTAAGTTGCAAAATGCAGTAGTAGGGTCACTCGCGTGGGGAAACCCAACTACCAGTCCTCGTTTTCACGTATAAATGAATTTGGGAGAGTATCAGGGAGACCGTAGCTTCCTTTATAGCACATCTCAGACTAAGTATCCCTCAAGTCACTCTATGTTTTGTCCCACATGTACCAGCTGTCAGCTTTTCTTTATTTCTGAATGAAATCTTTACTCTGGGAATAAATTTCTCATTGACAGCTTCACTACTATGGCAGGGTAACAACATCTCATCCTTGCAACCCCTGCCAGCAGCTCTAAATGCAGTGATTTCCATTTTCAGTGACAGCGTTCAAGGAATTAGATCTCACCTCTATGTTGTGGGTGGAGCTCTCCTGCTTGATGTACTGAGGTAGAATATTAAGTGGATTGTGAACATCAAACTGCTATGCTTTTGAAAGAGCCGCAAGTTTAAGGCCTCTAGTTCAAGTAAACCTCCTCATGAAAACATCAACAAAAGGCACACCAAGACACAATTTGTTTTGTGCCCTAACGAGAATGCTTCTTGCCAACATGTGGTCATTGAGAGTAGGAATCTGCAGTAGTGGAGAAGAAGCAGCTGATTCCCCACATGTCCAGCTGTGCTTTTTTTACAGAGCTCTGTTAGTAATGCAAACAGCAATGCACAGTTTTGAAGAGAAGTGTCTACTTTTGTGGTCAAGAACTGTCTACAGTTTTGGGAGCCATAGTGTCTTCTGATTGTTCTTGTCTTTGTGTATCTGTCTTTCAGGATGATTAATCACATGCTTATACAAATAAAGGAGCAAACCAGGTAATCTGCTGTGGGATGAGGCCACATTATTTTCCTCATCTGTAACCACAGGCCTAACTCCATCTAAGCTTGTTCCTACCTGTCCTGTCCACTGTGCGTGAAAACTGTTCCTTTTCTCTTTTCAACAGGTTTTACATTCTTGAAGGCTGGAAGGATGAAGTGGGGATTTAACAACCCCAAATGATTTCTTAGAGCCTTCTGAAACTCTCAGCTGAGGCCTTATCAGCACCAAATAGAATGGAGAAAATGTATTGTGACAAACACATGAAATAATCCTCTTCATACAGTCTTGCCTGGTGTTTGCCTTTCTCATAGTGGCATTATGTTGACCTGGCATCTGACTGATATCTATTGTATTCTAATGCTATTAAGAGCTGTTAACTAGCCTGCTATTTTCTCTTAAATTCATTCAGTTGGGCATTACTATTAAAATTCAATACACTACATTAAGTTCCTATTCACTTTATATCTTTTTCCAGATTGCTTCTCCAGTTTATTTTGATTTTTTGACATCTAGTATACTTGGAGTTATCCCTACTTTGCCATATGCAAATTTAACAAACAATTTGTTTATTCTGTTGTCCAAATTATTAACAGAAGCATGAAATGAGGTTGGAGGTGGTGCCATTGTCCATGAAATATCCTGTTTGATGCATACTTCCTTTTTGACAGGGAGCTGTGGGTAGCTGCCCCTTAGGACTGATGATGTTTGCAGCCACTCTGTGTTATTTTGATTTAATCTTTGCTTCTGCAGCTCATTTATGAGAATGTCATGTTTGGTAACATCAGAAGCTGAAATTGAGTTTTGGCACCTATTGCTTCTTCACTGTCCACAAGGCCTGCTGGTCTGTTACGTAAGAAAATTAGATTGATTTGGTGTGATTTGTTCTCTACCTTTCATCTGCTCTAGTACTGTTAGTGGCTTTGTTAGATGGTATAATTTAGTCTAGTAGTTTTCTGGTAACTGAACTTGACAGGTTTTTAATTTCCAACTTCTCATTTTCCTCTTCTTATTAGAGATGCAGTAGGTTTTCCATCTGGCAGAAGCTGCCTGTATTCTGAATTCTCCAGTATGACCATTAACACTATTGAGGTTAATTCCAGAGGTTGTTGAATTATTCTGGGACAAACATCATTATGCCCAATGGTATGAAAAAGATTTCTAAATAACCTATTCTTCTAAATGGGCCTTTTGAGTTAAAAATTTAACTCATCTGCTTTTATTTCATTGATTTTGTTTACTTTTCAAATATATCTTTTTTGAAACACCCAAGTTACTGTGCTGTATGCATTTTTACCCCTTTTGTTATGATATTGATGGTCTGCATTCTGCCAATATTTCTAGTGTAGTCTCCTATATGATATCATTTAACATTTTGGACATGTGCCATTTTCTGATTACTTTTATCTTCTGAATTCCTGTTCCTATTCTAAATTTCCTATCCCTCTAACTGCTGAAGTATTCCTGTTAATGTTCCTTCCTAGTTACATTTGACTTTGTCTTGCCATTCCTCATTTTATCCCTAGACACTCCTGCTATTATTCTGTACTCATATTTGGTACTATGACCCAGATTGTTTTCTGTACACTTCCCCTTTTTATCTGAGGTCAACAGAGAGCTTGCAGTTTCCTAAATTGCTTTCTTGCTACCCATACTCTCCTTTTCTGCTTTAGAACCATTTGTGCTCAGATTTTCATTATAATTTCTTTGAGGAACTGGCACCCTATTTGTTTTTCCTAAATTCAGAGTAAGTATTCTGTTTACAAGGATTATCTTCAAGACAAGGTAATTACTGCTTTCAGTTCTTTGGATGACTCTGCTGGGTAAGGTATGTGTGTGGTTTCACAGGAAGCCTCATCCACATAACTTGAGTAAATCCTTGGCATGACACCTTCGTGTTTCTTTTCAGTCATTGTAGTAACCACGGACCAGAATTAACTCCTGATCAGGCCCAGACCTCATGACTTTCTCAAAATAAGAGTGATTTTTTTGCTTTTTAATCTACTCGTTCCTCCAAAATAGACCTTGTCCATTCACTTGTACATGGTATAGCAAACCATGCAGCCTATGGACCAGTACATCTCCCTGGATGCTGTTCACTCCATTCGGTGCTTCCTTGGGACCATGGACAGCCCTTGAAATATGCTGTTGATCCATGCCAGGTTATGGGAGGAACAGAAGATGGGGAATGGAAGAGATTCTTATCAGTTATTACAGAGGTGAGTGCATGTGTCATAAAGCCACTGAATATGTAGCAAATGGATCATGTGGCCTAATTAGTTAAAAACTCGGTCATTTTTTTTCTCAACACTGCAACCACTAGGGTATGAAATATTGTTAAACACTCTTCATCCCCTATGGGATGCTAGTCAGGCATCCTAGCAAACACTGCATGCAGTGTTCAAAGTAAAATGAAGCAGCTTAGAATTTCTGCAAATCGTATCCAGAGCTACAAAAGCACATGTGCTGTTATGGCAAGGGAGGATAGCTTCTGATCAGATACACAATGCTTCCCAAGTCACTTTACTCTCACTTGGAATGGAGGTGCAGCATAGCAGTTATAAAAAAGAAAAGAATATCAGGGGCCTTTAATTAAATCAGCAGATTTCAAAAAGTAAGTTTGAGTGAGTATGAAATGTGTTTGGGGATGGATAAGAAGAAAGCCCCCAGGGAAATACTGCTCTCTTACTCCCCAAAATGCTGTCCTTCCTGGCAGACACATTCACTTTGAACTGGTGAAACTGGGAGAAGGGAGAGCCAGGGCTGAGAACTCCAGAGCTTGGATATTTTCTTCATGAAGCAGGGTAAAACTGGAGATGGAAAATGGTGGGGGAAGATGAGAAGGGCTGACTTCTACAGGAATGGCAGCAAGGAGTGCTATTGAGAAACTGTTGAGTCAAACAGGTTCTCTGTAAAGCTTACGTCAACCTTAATAAATGAGTGATGTTTGCATGACTTTGAATTGAGTAGTTACCTAGGCTCTCTGATAGGGGTAATGAAGCTAGAGAGAGGTCGTGTGGGCACATTATATTGATATAGCTGTTCTCTGAAGCTGAGAATGGAGCTTTGCCTGTTGAAGTGGGGAAAACTGCAGGTTGTCATAAAAATTTGCAAAGTCTACAGATTTCACAGAATCCCTGGGTGGTTTTCTGATGTTTACTTGTAAAAGGCCCATTATCCAGAGGAAAAAAAAAAAAAAGCGGTGTAAGATATGTGGATTCAAGTAGCAGATAAGATTTTGGTACACTTGGTCTTTTTATTTAGAAGATAGAATAAAAATTAGCAGCATATATTGGCTGCTGTAAGTGATGGTGTCCTTCTCCCTCTTATGTGTGCAATACAAAAATTACTTGTTTTTTATTCAAAATGGAGCCTTTTTTCCTGAGAGCTTTCCATGCTGCAAGAAGTTTTCCTTCAGGATTTGATAAAGAAATAGGGCCTTTGCTGAGGACATCTGGAAAAAAAAGGAAAACAGTTATGACTGTACGTATATATAAATGTATATAACAAGTGATGCACAAGTAATTGCTTACCACTCCCTGACAAATGCCCAGCCAGTCCCCCAAACAGCGGAAGAGAGCAAGATGAACTTCCACCCCCTTCAAAATTCTTTCTGCTTGATGTCATATGGTATGGAATATCCCTTTGGCCAGTTTAAATCAGCTGTCCTAATTCTGTTCCCTCCCAGCTCCTTGGGCCCTTTACTGTGAATAGCTTTGGCTCTATACAACATTGCTTAGCAGCAACTGGTGCTAAACATTGGTGTGTTATCAACATTGTTTTTCTCCTAGAACCAAAACATAGCATCCATCATACCAGACACTCTGAAGAAAACAACTCTATCTCAGCTGAAACGAAGACAATCTCAATGACAATTGCATAGCAACAACATAGCTGTGAGTACAGGACAAGGTCTTTGCCTTGAGTTAGTGTTCTTAATTCCTTTTCTTCTAAATTACCTAGCTCTGTTCAATTTGTGCACAGATTAAGTAACAGATAGTAGCAGTAGTAACTATCCCTGTCAAAATGCTGAAAAATCGCAATTCAAGTCAGTGGATTCAATGTCATTGCTGTGCAGTGTCTGGATTTCACCTTGGGGTGTCTGAACTGTTTGGAGAAAGCAGCTTTGTGTCATGCTGAGTGCAGCCTACTTAACATTTATTCATTCTCCCTCTGTAAATTGTACTTGAAATTCAAACCTTAAGCCAACCAAATCCACTGAAGTAGAGCTGAGTATTTGTGAAAAACAAGTAAAAATCTCTTCTTGAAGTGTAAACATTCGTATTTTTCTTGCACTGAGTGTAGATGGCTCTATAAAGTGAACTTAGCATTGATGAAGTGTGTGTGTGTGTGTGTGTGTGTGTGTGTGTGTGTTTGAAGGCTCTAATGCTGGAGATCTCTGTCCTTGAGGCAAATCAACAGAGCTCCTGATGCTAAACCCTTGGCTAAACAGCTCAACTCTGCATGGGACCAAGAACTGTGAAAAGTATACTGTCCTGTTTTATTTGACCCATTGCCGACCACAAATTAGTGAGGTCTGCGTCCAGTATAATCTGCAGGAAAGGGGAATCCCTTTTTTCAAGATTTTATAATCTTGAAAGGAAGTATAACTCTTTTTGCCCAAATAGGGTACCAAAGCACCAAAACAGAGGACCTATAGAGAAGGTGATGTGCCTTAGACTCTTAAGAAACACAAGTCAATCACCTATGCCTATCACCTCTTTTTTTACAGAGTGCAGATAACCTGAGCTATGACTGCTGGATGCAGTTCAGTCGGTAGCCACAAAGAGTAGTTCCATGTGATGTTTGGATTTTTTTTTTTTGTCTTATTTAGGGCAGTTAGGTATGTTGAATGTAGATGAAGAATAAAATTAAAATATCTTTTCTGGTTAATGTCCATTTTGTGTACTTCATAGTGAGTATATCTCTGGCAAACTGCCCTTCTCACAACTTAGATTGCACTTCAGGCTACATTCAGGGAAGTGAGTGGAAAACGCCCTTTGCATTCTCTGAGAGATGTTCCAGTACAACTTACTTCCATTAGCTTTGAGATAACGTTTCAGCCCTCTCAAAGCCATAGGAAACCCTACCCTGTACTGACTCAGCTTGGGCTTTCATTGTATTACCCACTCGGTGCTCCACTAGATGCGACCCTACTTTCTGCTGACTCTGTTCTTATGGTTACATACTTGGCACTGCGGAACACAACCAAAAAGTGAAGGGTTCAACTGTAGCATGCTCTAGAAATGTAGGGAGAAAGGTTTCCACTGCTTAACATCCTCTGCAGGTCAATTCCCACTAATTTACTGGGGAACCTGGTAATAGCTGAGGAACCAGAGGGAACCAGGAGTAACTGAGATTAGATATTTTTAATTCATACAGACCTATACTGGTGGTAAACACAATCTCTTTGAGCATAATGAAAATTTCTGCTAGCACTGGATACTCAAATTGGGTCTACACACTCTTTCCTTCTACTGATATTAACTCTTCCAGGTCTGGTAAAAACAACATATTAAGCTGAGTATTCAAAACTTTCCTCCAGGGAACAAAGGCATTTCTAAAGGATGGAATCAATATTTGATAATTTGTGTGAGTATATCTTTCCAGTGGGATTCTTGGCTTTCATTAGCCTCTAGAAATCCAATTATTTCTTAAAACAATGCATTTTCCTAATGTTAATTTTGAAAATTTAGTTTCTACCTCCAAAGATAAGACCTTTTACCGTACTTGGTAGATGTCAGTGATAAACATCCATACATCTTAGTTTGGCTTGCTTTTGACAGAATGATTCAATCCTGACTTAAAGTAAGGGCCATCTTATTTTGAAAAAATGATTATAACCTGGAAGATGGGATTGCCTGGCATTGAATCTTCTTGTCTTACTCAATGGAAATTCAAGGAAGCTCAGTTGCGCTGCTGATGTTGGATGGTCACTTACTGTTTCCTTTATGAACTAGGTAGGTAATCGCAATGATCACCTGTGGCTGATGAAAATAAGAAACTGGATTAAACAAAATTCCTGCTCACAAAGTATTTCTGAATGCTTGAGCCTTGCATGAAGCAAGCAAACTTAGGTTTGCAACAAATCACTTCTGAAGGTTATGGCCTGGCTGGAAAATGGACAGCTGTAGAGAGCCAAGCCTGTTACAGGCAGTTTGGTTTAGAGGGTTTGTAGATGTTCATACTACAGCATTATGCTTACACTTTAGGTTTTGACTTTTACATTGACTTGTGTGTGTGTTTGCTTTTTGCAATAATTAATTTTTGCACATTGTGAGCATACTAGTTTTATGATATATCCTACAGTGCACCTATGGAACAAATTTTATGCATCCTGGATGTCTTAGGTATCCTGTACCTGAACACATTGCCATGGCCACCTCACTTTCCCTGGTAAACTGCAGGTCCTGTTTTGTTTTCTAGAACGGGCTCCAACTGCAGGTCTGTAGCAGTCACTGCAACTCCAAACCAGTGGCCAGAGAGTCAGATCTACGGTGTGATGTTCTGCTGATGTTTCTGAAGTGTAAGAAGTATGTTGAGTAACGATGTGGTGAGTTAGATATCTTTTTATTATAGATCTAAGGACTTGTGTCCAGGCCTGGGCAAGTAGACAGAGTCCATAGGTAATGAAACAGCAATGTAGGAGTATGTAGCATTGCCTGGTAGGAAAAAGTACTGAGCCGAAGAACAAATATCCTGGCTTCTGGACTGTGAGTTCAGGTATATGAGATTTATGGATTGTCTTTTTCTGTGCTTTTATTTCAGCCTATGAAACCTTGACAGGTGAACATGGAGTCAAATAACAGTTCTGGGCTCTGAGGACAGTGGAGCTGAGATGGAGATGGTTTGTGCACACAAATGAACTCAGCTTTCCAGAAGCAGCAGCTTCTGTTTATCACTCCTTGTGTTTTCTTCTTGCGATGCACATAGAATACAAAGGTTATAATTACTTTCCAGCTTTTGGTTTCAATGAAAGCTTTGGAAACTTGGCCTTGTTTATCCCTCCTCAAAGCTGGCTTTCTAATGCTTATATTTTTTGATTTAAAAAGCCTATCTATGTTCAGTACTGTGACTAATGCTCTTCAATATCATCTCTGACATCGACAGTGCAATCTAGTGCACTCTCTGCAAGTTTGTGGATGACACCAAGCTTTGTGGTGTGGTCAACACACACAAGGGATGGGATGCCATTTAGAGAGACCTAGACAGGCTTGAGCAATGGGCCCAGGAGAAAATCACAAGGTTCAGCAAACCAAAGTGCAAGGTCTGCATCAAAAGAAGCATAGCCAACAGGTCGAAAGAAGTGATCTTGCCCCTCTAATCTGTGCGGGTGAGACTTCACCTGGAGTACTGTGTCCAGATGTGGAGTTCTCAGTACAGACATGTGAGATGTGCACTTTTTGGAGCATGTCCAGAGGAGGGCGACAAAAATGACTCAAAGGATGGAGCTCCTCCCCTAAAAGGACAGGCTGAGAGAGCTAGGGCTGTTCAGCCTGGAGAAAAGAAGGCTCCAGGAAGATTTGGGAGCAGCCTTTTGGTATCTAAAGAGGGGCTATAAGAAGCAAGGGGACAGACTCTTTAGCGGGGTCTGTTGCGACAGGACAAGAGGAAATGGCTTCAAACTAAAAGAGAGGAGATTTAGACTGTATATAAGGAAGAAGTTTTTTACAATAATGGTAGTGAGGTGCTGGAACAGATTGCCCAGAGGGGTGGTGGATGCCCCATCCCTGGAGACATTCAACATCAGCCTGGATGGGGCCCTGAGCAACCTGATGGAGCTGTATGTGTCCCTGCTCATTGCAGGGGTGTTGAACTAGTGCCGTGAACCCATACTTTGTGGCATATGTTTCAAGTTAAATTCTTACATAGTTGCAGTACTCAAAGGGCAGACCAGAAGGTAAATTAAATACAGTATTCCTTCACATCCTTTTCTTGTTCTTGACCTACCACTGTTCTTACCATTGAAAAAGGTGGCTCAGGAGTGACTGAGCCTGTACACAACTCAGAAAAAATAATCTGATCTTATTGCCATCACCATTTTGCAAATATACCCAGAGCACAGCAGTGACAAACTCATATTTATCCAGTTTCTGATTCCCCTTAGAAATGTTTTCTGTGCCAAAGTTTATCTCCAATGCCTCATTTTAGGTCCAAACAGACATTAATTAGAGACATTATGCTCTCCACTGATCCTAGATTTTTCATGCATCGCAGCTGGATTTTGTTTATATTGCAACCCAGTGCCAAGCAAGGCACACCCAGCTCAGTCTCTACAAACAATCAAAATCTTTAATAAACAAAATGAGGTTAAACCAATTCTTTGTTTATGGTAAAAAAGAAAGAAGTCCCTTCAGTCTTAAAAGCCTGAAGTTTTTATTTTCTTCCTTTTCTTCTAATTATTTCACAACATTTTGGAGGCATAATCCATATTTTTATGAAGATAAAGGTTGAAAAGACTGCTCTTTTCCGTTATCCTTCCACTTGTGATCTATGAGTGTCCCTCTTTCCCCTCTTTGCTCACTCTTTTATCTTTCAATTCCTATACTGTTAAATTTATGCCCTTCCTGGTGGTGCTGAAAATCTATTTCCTCAGTACAGCTCATGTTACTAAACCTTTGGTTGGTTTCACTTTTCCTTGTTTTAAGGTTTTTGAGGCAAGTACATCAGTACTTTAGCTTATGGATAATATTTCCTCCATATTCCAGTTTCATTTTAACCCTACAGAATAACAACTTTTCCTCCTTTCCCCGTTTGCTTATCTAGCTCCCTTTTAGCTTTCTCAGTATCATCTGCGGATGTTGAGAAATGGTGATCTCATTACACTTGTGTTGTATTTATTTGCTGAGGATGTTTCCATAATACAGCTGCAGATACTTTGGCCTGGAAAGAAATGTAGGGTGCTAGTTGTAGATTACCTTGTAGCTAAGCTGGTGTGCAAAGCAGACATAATGTGTCTTGGTGTGCAAAGCATGTTGGCCTGCCTTAGGTCTGCTGTGAAGTTACTCCTGATTACTTACTACCTACTCCA
Source organism: Aquila spilogaster (assembly GCA_024606505.1). Taxonomy (NCBI): domain Eukaryota; kingdom Metazoa; phylum Chordata; class Aves; order Accipitriformes; family Accipitridae; genus Aquila; species Aquila spilogaster. The sequence goes on along the minus strand of JANHGO010003739.1, from coordinate 13,448 downwards.
GTCTGCAGATTTTGGATGATGAAGGAGGTTTCCCCTCGATGTCAGAGAAGGCCTGGACAACCAGACTGCTGACTCTTGTTGCTGAAAATGTTGGTGAGGGGAGAGCAAATATCTACTTTTGTAGCTTTGTACAAGCCCACATAAATCCACTTAATGGCCTCCACAGCTCCATTCCTGCCCCTGTGCAATCCCAGGAGGCAGTGGAGCCAAAGGAGAACACTGCACTGCCTGCAGAGCAGCTGAGAGCAGCTTGGATTTTTAGAGAGCTACTAGTTGGAGGAAGGTGCAGCTGTGATTGGTTTTTAATAGGGAAGCTGAACAACACTGGAAAAGAGCTTACGAGGGAGGATCCCTCAGCTTTTTGTCAGGCTACATACCCTGATGCTGACAAACCAATAGTTTCAATGAAAATGCTTTTGTGTTGCTGCGGAGATGTGGGTTGTTTGTTTGTGCACCTGGACCACAGTGGGCCTCTGCAGTCACTGCTGCGACTGGCCAAAGCCAGCGTGAGTCAGGTTTGTGTCCAGTTACCATGCCTCTGATTACATGGTGGCTTCATGCCTAGTCTAGGAGGTGTTTTATCTCACTGTTTCATTTTCAGTGTTCCAGCTATGCTCAGTCAATCCACACACTTACCTACACAGGGATCACCAGCAGGTAATGCAGTGCAAAGAGTGGATTGAATCTGTGCTGGCCAGATCCCATGATTTTAGATGCTTACTAGCTTCTGAGCTCAACGTGGAGGGACAATTTGCTCAGTAATCATGAACTTCACAGTTTGTCATAAAGCTGATACTTTCTGGAGGCAGACAGACAACATGTGCAAGCTCATGCCTTGTCAGCATGATAATATATATGAGGTTACAGCAACGCCAAGTGTATAAAATAAAATGCCACAGTCAACAAGTAATTAAGCTTGTAACGTAACAATGAACATACAGTTGCAAATATTTGCTGAATTGCGCCACTGTGAGATTAATTTTCTTGTATTAGAATATCACTGCTTTTATCAGGCTAGCATGAATGGAACAGTTTTGTCTGATAAAAGAGGACCACGCTTTCCTAGGTGAGACTTTGGATGTTGGTTTGTACCTCTCCAATAAGACTCACCACGTCTTTCAGATGGTGGAAAAATAAGTATGATTTTTCCGGGCAAATTCTTGGACTATCAAATCATTACTATTTATAGTAATCCCCATCCCCCAATTTTACTTGAAGTACAGGAGATCAAAAGGGAGATAGTAGCCCACAATCTGTAGATGAGATTTATTTCATCTAACTCTTGAGATTAAAATACATACTGCTTAGGTTAAGATGCAGACTTTCTTGGGCTTCTGACAGTTCTTGCTCTTTCCCATATATATGAAATGTCTTATTTCTGATCCACCTGCTAATTTAGTCAACTGAAAAATGCTACAAGACAGATGGGTCTAAATGGCAGCAAATTGTTAAAATCTGATGATCACTGAGGTCTCACACAGAAAAGGGAGGCTTAATTCCAGTGTTTCAAGGCTACCATTGTCCTGCTTCTGTCTTGATTGCACTCATAAGGATTCAAATCTTCTAAAATGGAGTATGACAGTTGTGACTCATGGCCCATCTATCATTTGCCCTGAAGAGGAGTCTTTGTGACTTGATTGGGAACATGCTGAATGAATTTCCTAACTTGGAGTTGCTGAACCTATGAGAGAGCCTCTTCCTTCACAAAATAGTTTTCTACATATATCATTCCTGCACAAAATCAGTCAATATTTGGGTGACTCAAACAATGAAAATAGCAATGGGGTCCTGAGGCAGCTGAACAGTAAATGCAGTTATGACTGAATTCCTCTTTGCTAATGTTCTGCCTCATATGGCATTTTTTGAAGAGAGTCCCCCTGATAAAACTCCAGGAGGCACCAAAAATTGTGTCTCAAAAATACACAAGAAGCAGCTTGCTACTTGTTCACCAATAGGTCTGTCTAGACCACAGCGTTTGTCATTTTTCCAGAGTATTGACACATTGCAGCAAGGAAATGAGAATAATGTTTCCCAAGATACGCTGGGAACAGAAGAGCGAGGCCTTAAGTAAGCACTTCTCCAATGGTAGGTCAGCTGCATGTGCTCAGTCATATGAGAGGTGAAAAAGAGCTCTTATACATATTGATACAGGCTGTTTTTTTTTTTGTCATTACAGCAAAACTGAATGCATTTTGGGATAGCAAAATTGGTGCTGGCAAGTTTCTCACACTGAGCGTGATGCAGTGCTAATGATGTTATTCCTTTGCTCAAATCCTGCGGGTCTTTATTGTTTTCCCCCTTCTCCCTGAAAAAGTAAAAGCATTTGATCTGACCTTAAGTTTCTGCTCACTACGGCCTTCAAAATGGCCATCCCTTTGCTTATGGACCTAACTTCATCACAAATATCCGCAGTTTTAATGCTATAGCAGTAGCACTCCTGGCGTTGTTATAGCAACTGTGCATACTGTCTATCTCAGAATATCCTGCACTATATCCCTGAAGCAAAATATTTTGTACCCTAGCAAGTACACGGTATTTGTGTTGTTTTAAAGGATCTAGAAAAGCTCCTACCTTCTTTCTTAGGTAAAAGCCCTATCTCACTGCACTTGCTCTGTGCCTCCTGGGTTTCTAACCATCTGTGACACTTTTCCTGAAATACTCCTGATGCTGATACATCCCTTTTGTAATGGAACAAGCAGAACTGCATGTACTTCCCCAGCAGAGAGCAAGTAATTGATTTACACAGTGGCAGCAAAGAGCGCGGCCCCTCTCTCCTGGGATAAATGCGTGTAGCAAAATTATTGATGTTCGTAATTAAAGTTGGGCAAGGCCAAAGGAGCGGTAAGCTTGTTCAGGGGGAAGAGGGGTTGCATGGCCAAATGCTCCTGTTTTACTGCAAGTTACTGGGGTGGAGCAGAAGTGATGTAATAATGTCTGTGCTCTGAGAAGAGAAGACCAGGAGGTTGTATGGTCCTTCCTAACTCTTCCTCTTCCTACAGCAGCCTGGGGAATAATTCTGTCTGCTCATAGCCTCTGCTTTTTCTGTAGCTCTGAAGAAGCTTCCCAGCTGTTAGCTCTAGCTCTTCTAAGTACAACACAGCCCTCTGCTGTGCGCGAATGGGAAGGCTTACAACTTGGCTACACTGATTTCACTAGCCAATTTTTCAGGCACAGCTTATACTGATATTGTCTTCCCACCCCTTTCCTACCTCGGACTGGTATAGTGTTTGCATATGTCGTAACACCGGCAAATGTTTTGTTTGGCTTTCTTGAGGTAACATGCAAAAATCAGTAAATCTCCTAAATTTTACAGATGAGAGCTCTTCACCTACCAAGCTCCTCTACAAGAGTGAGCCCACACCTGGGTGAGCACAGGAGTGCCTGCACACCTGTGTTCACCTGGGGGAGGGGGAGGGGGAGGGGAAGTGGGGAGTGGGGCGGGGGGAGTGGGGAGTGGGCTGGGTCTCAGGTGTGTAGGACAGTGCACTTGCTGCAGCACTTTGGTCAGGAACTCTAGCTCTGACTGCCTTTCAGCACAGGCTGTCTTATATGTATAAGGCATCTTTAACATGGAAAGATTTTTTTTTCAAACAGTATCAAGGTATCTCAAGTGAAGGAATTGGAGCTGCAAAGTCAATTCCATGTACAGAAGTTACCTCAAATGTTGTTTCTGGAAGAAGACATCCAATGTAAGTACAACCTCTGCAGTATTACCATTAGCAGTAATATCTTTAATATTACCATTAGTATTACCACTGTACTAATAGATATCTGCATTTTCAAATGCTTCATTAATGTCTGCTTCTTAATCTGCAGAGCAGAAGTAGCTCTCAAGGGCACTGCATGTTTGCCATGGAAGCTCCTGACTGTCTGTTTCTTGTCCTCATAGAGCTGTATGAGAACAACTTTTTTGTCTAGTGATAAAAAAGGACAGAGCATATAGAAAAATTAGTAGGATTGAAAGACTCTTGAGTCCTTTGAAAAGTGCAGTGGTGGAATGTCTCCTGACTGTGTTCTGCTTTTATCTGCTTATAATAGAGGTTAGAAATCTGCATGAAAGCAGGGATTGGACTAGATGACCTGCAAAGGGTCTCTGTCAACTTCAGCATCTCTTTGATTAAGGGGTATCTATGCTAAAATCGATTTAAGTCAATAGTGGAAACAAATCTCTCTCTCCCCCCACAGAGATGAGGGCTGAAAAAGGACAAAACCAAAGGAGAAAAAGCTCCTTATTATTTGTTTATTGTTTATAATGATGTTATCAAATAAAGCGCTGTATACAACTTGCAGAACCGAACACAGAATAGGAGACCCTGTTGTTAGAGAGAAATGAAGGGCTGATTTCCAGCAAAGCAGATATATAGTAACACTTTGCTCCTTCCTGAACAACACATACAACTGTGCTTTCTTCCTAGTGTACGTTTGAGGCATACTGAATTCTTCTGTAATTCGCTTCAACTGTAACATCTCTGAAAGGTCACATCAACAGCAGGAAGTTGTGTGAAGCTGGCAGCTTTTGTGTAGAATCAGCAGGGATATGTTGGGCTGGGATGAAGGCTTCTTAGAAGTTTATGTGGAGCTTGCTTGTGTCACTCCAGTGCTAGCAATTTTACTTTCACAAACATTATTGTTTGGAAATTGAATATGTAAAAGATACCAACACAAAACAAAAAACCCTTCCCCAAATAGGAGAAATCAAACCCTCAAATTATTTACTACTTGGGTAGGAAGCATGAGTAACTATTTACTTGTACTTTCAACACTATGTGCTTTGCTACATAAAAGGATTTAATAGCATGCAGTGTCTTCTCTCTGAATTATGCATGACTGTGGACTGAGTGGCAATCCAAAGACTGCATGTGGTCCACACATGCTTCTGTTTCTTCAATTGCTCAAACACTGTCCCAAAAGCCAGACTCCTCCTCTGGCACACATCCAGGCTACAGCTTGATCTGACATCTCTCACAGTATGGATGGACAGGAGGTAGGTGCTTCCAGGTCATCTGCAAACCTGCTGTTGCTGCTTTTCCTGATGGCAGGGTGAGCACCAGGGCATCTCAGCAGGTGCTGTGCAAGCTGTGTCTGAGGGATGCAGAAGATGAAGTGTTTAGGCAGTGCTTGTGGCTGTAGGTGTGTTTGGGTCATGAATGTATCGCAGTAGGTATGTGTGAAAGGGGAAGGATGGCTACAAGACCTTTGCAGCAGCAGCAGCAGCCTGGAGCCTCTGCAGTGAGTGGAATCACAGGAGAGATCAGCTCCAGGGCCCTCCAGCAGTATAGTAAAATTGTGGCTAGAAAGACTGGGTCAGTGAGATGGCTGCAAAGGCAAACCATCAAACTCAAGGTTCCCTGGGATCAACTGGTTAGCTCTAAAATATAATTGGTAGCACCTCTGAATTTACATTGCAAGGATGATGTTGGACTTAACTCCTGATAGGCACTCAAGTTCCTTTTCAGCCTGACCTCTACTTGCGCCTTAGTTTGCTTGCAAGAGTTGGAAGAGCTCTGTAAGGTCTTCAGGCCTGCTTACTGCTTTCAGTGATATAAATGAGTGGCTATGTACTGTTGTAATCTAGATGCCATCAGAGTGACTCATCAGCAGACCTTGCTGATCCTTTGAGGTCATTACTTAACCTTAACTCCAGCCAAATATGGATCTAAATTAGAATGTTGACTCTCAGATCCCCCAAATCTGGGGAAATTTTGAAGCTGGGCCTGAATTCTGGTGGTATGGTCTCATTTCCAGTCCTGTGACTTAGTAGACTTGGAATATAACTTCGGTATCTCTCAAAATATAGATGTTTCTTTTGTGTACCTGGAACACAGCAGTCAGACTGTCACTAGATCCCTTTGTTTCACAGTCACCTGAGGTGGCCAGTAACAGATGCTTTGGAACAGGTGCAAGAAACAGCACTGGAATGGCTGGCTGAGGCTCTTATTGATCTTTACTTTAAAATTTTGGATGTTGAGAGCACACGGCCTCCCTGCATGATCTTTACCACAGAGCACTTTCTTCTCATCCTTTTCTTTGTTGGATTCAGTAGGATCTCTTGGGCACTGTGGCTCTGCTCAGTGAGCAATTCATCACCATGATGTGCCTTCTTGTTCTATGCCTATGTTTAATTTCTGCAGCTTGCTGTTAAACATACAGAGTCTGTTTGCTTCGGCAATGATACAGAAAATATGTCTGAAAGGGAGTTAGAGAGAATGAATCTCAGGCATCAGTGCTTTTATAGCGCATCTCTGCTATGCTTCTGCCTTTAAGCATGTTTATTGGTTTGCTATGTGCAGTAAGTCTCTGTGCATAACCCCAGGGGCTGTTGCCCAAATAATTGGACAGAATCTTTTCCAGCATGACAAGAAAACTAAAGAGAGCAGTTATTTAGCAGTTGTCCCATCACAAATTCATTTTAGTATAATGATGACAGAAAATGTCCTGATTTTCTACAATTAAAAGAAAACTGAGAGCAGTTTTAGAATGTATCAGACAGATCTAATTGCTACTGCTTCCAAAAAAAAATAAGTGCAATTCAACCTCATGCACTCTGAAACAGGACAACTTCTCACATAAAAAGAGGAGGTTAACAGCTGAACAATCTCTGTAAAGATGAAGCAAATAAGATTGGCACAAACCGCTGCTATTAACTCTCTGAATAACCTTATCCTAAGATCTGAATTACTTATGTTGTTGCTGTATTATTTTATTTAGCTGAGATCCACTTTTAATGCTTTAGTTATAGAGTATCTTGTCAGAAATTCTGCTTACTCTTAATAAATACATGAAAAGAAATTGTTTTCAACAAAAAACCCTCGCCAGATTAAGCCAAATTTCATGGGAAATGCTATTAACTCCTGTCAACAACTGCTGGCTGTTCATGCAAGATAATAGATACCCTCCCTGAATTGTTTTTAACTTGCTTTGGATGTGTATTTTGTAAAATAAAATGGAATTTCAGCTTGTGGTCTTTTTCGGCTTCTGTTTGCGTCACTTACAGTAGTTTCTGTTGCCTTTATTAGGAGAAGGATCACACCCTTGGTTAAACCTAGACACGTGTTCCTGAATACCTGCTCACAGCTTGAGGGGAATCTAGCAGTGGTTTTGACAAGAAAAACCATTATTCATCATGCCTCATTTAGCAGGCATCAAATTTTACATTTTCCCTCTGCCAGCTATTCACTCTCCCGCCCCTTCTCATCAGTCAAATACAATTAATATCACCTTAGCTGACTGTTCACTTTGATTATACAGTCTAGTACTATTACCGGTTTCCTTTCTTGACATTAGCAAACCATGAACAACGATTTATTAACAAAGTTAAAACAGTGTTGCTGGCACATCCATGTACCTGATCTTCTCTTACTCTAATTATCTTCCAGACTAATTAAATGCCCCCATGTTGTTTCCTTATGCTTTGACTCCTCACCAGCCTTTCTATTCCTGATCATCTTTTACTGTGAATTCCTTTCTGCTGTCAGCTCTTCTGTAAAACCCCTTATTGACTGCCATTCAGAGAAGATTCTATTTTTAAAAATTTCTTCTGATGTATCTTCCTTGTAAGTTCATGATATGGTCTCTGACCTCTGAAAAAACATCTTCTGTGACATTTAGTGAACACTGTGTACTGTATTAGTTCAACAGAGTCCTTCAGCTGATGTTCCCCACTGCTCAAACAACAACAAAAGGAAAATTGAGAGTCTGGAGTAGATAGTTGCTGGTATTAAATGAACCAATTTGCTGGGCCACCTGCTGGTAGCCATCTCATTGCTTCTTCAAATACATGTTTTACCTGAACACTACAAGTGCTTCTAACGTATTTGGATACCCACTCAGCATGAATCAATACTGGGAGATCATTGCTGGGATCACAGAAATCAGAAGTGGGAAAGGCCTGAAGGAGTCCGGGTGGGTTATGTCCCTCGGCCAGATAGGGGTTAGTCAGGGCTGTGTGCTGCCTTGGGCTCTGTCGCATCGTGCTCTCAGTGTCCTGCCACACACTCCTTTCTGTGAGTTACTTGGATTTTAGAAGCAATGATTCTTGCTATGAAACTTACATAATATGTATCTGAACCTTTTACTGAAAGTCTAGGAAAAACGTTGCACTATCTCTGTTAGTGCAGGATGTTAGTGAAAAAGCCTGTCCTGAAGAGCTGGTCATGTTGCACTCCTGGACAGAGTTTTGTGTAATTATTGTGGAGGACTGTCAGGCAATTGGGAGCATTGGAGCCATGTATTGATTTCTGACTGATATCTTCTTAATGTGGCGTCTGCACTGTATTCTAGCAGTTGGCATGCTGTGGGCTTGCTGGGTTTCACATAGCACTGTGGCACTACTGGGAATGCAACAGGTAGGAGTTCTCCATGAGCAGTCTCAATGAACCCATGTCCTTCTATCTTCCAGAATTTTTGCTGCAGAAGCCACCTCGTTCCACTGTCATTTATTTATTTATTAATTAAAATTCAGTTCATTTGCTCTTGTAACTGTATACTAACTGGTGAAAAAGGCAAATTTCAGTTGCTGCAAGAAATTAGTACGTTTTGTAACTGTATATGCTGCTGCAGTTATCAGATGCAGAAGGGGCAATGTCTTGACCTATAATAATGGCAATGTATACTAGAAATTTTAAATCAAGCTGTGCTTCTGTGCCTGGTCTGAATTGATTTTAAACTTTATTTATACAATGCAACTTGTGCCATATGACTATTCTGTCCTTCTCTACTCAGTGTTTCTCAAACCGTTAACTGTTTGAAAAAACAAATTATTTTGTGGACATCTTTTATTTTTATTTCCATAGCTCATCCATCCTTCCAATTGCTACTAAATTGCCTCTTTTGTCAGTAGACTGTTACTTAAATAGGAGATTTAGTGATCTTGTAGTTGGCATTAAATGAAATATATCTAACATATTGTATTTAATATAATATATTAACAATATATACGTTATTATTATATAATAATATAATATAATATATCTAATATATCATATATTAGAAGAGAAATTTGTTCCTGTCTTTTGAGTTGAGGTTTTAAGGATGTAGCTGGTGTTTTCCCCTCTTTTGACCCAAGGAATATTTAAGTATTGCTTGAAAAACTGCCCAGTTTTAATAAGGAGTTATTGGTAACATCCTAACTCTGAACACTGCATACCTGTGACGTGAGATGTGCGAGTCTGAACTCTCAGGGGAAGTGTGGGAAACTGTACTGGAATCCCTCATGCTGTAGGTGAGAATGGTGGCTACAGGGGTCCTTCAGGGGGGAACTTGGTTGGCTACTTCTCTCTGGAGAGAGCTGAAGGATGTGAATCCTGACCAGAGGGGAGCTCCCCACTCTCTACAGCAAGTTATTATCTTCATGGATCTCAGGCTTCATTGTCGGTCCCTGCTTTGCATTTTCTGTTACTGTTTCCATCTTGAGATGTCCACCTCAAGACTTACTGGTCCATGTATGCTCTAAGGAAGGCAGAAGCCATGGGCTGTGGAATAAAACTGCATAAGTGTAGTGCCCTGGGCTCATAGCATAGGATCAATCCGTCATTAAGTGATGGTATTGCCTGAGCCAACATAAAACATTGGGTAAATCTGTGACTTCCTGCAAAATATAGATGCTTTAGGGTAATGCTTACATCTCTGTTGGGTTTATCATCAGGTGCCTGAAGTAGCTGCAGATGTTCCACATAGGTGAAATCTGCAGGGTCCCATTCATACTTCCTGACTAACACCTGCATGCCTTGTAAAGTAGTAGCACTGGTCTATGGTCCACACTGACTGCTGTTGTCCATGCCAGCTCTTCCAGAGTGTCACTAGGAAAGCTGGGGTCTGAATTCTGCAAGCTGACAAAGTACCTGGGAGTGCTTAGAAACTGAATAATATGTTGCCCAAATTCTTTGGTTAGTCTATCACTGAGACCCTTATCATTTGATTATTTTAATTTTATGAATTTCTGGAGGCCAGAGGGAGGATTGGGATCTCACTGTGCTAGATGCTACATAGACATGTAGGAAGAGACTTGCCCTGCAGGTCTTTCAATCTGCATGCAAGAAGATTAAAGATAAGAGAAAAGGAAATATCATGCAGATATAATAATCAGATGATAAGTAGAAAATGTCACATTAGTTCCACATTAGACTCTTTCCCTTGTTTTCTTATTATATTCCTTTACTCTTGCCACCAAAGATAAGAGGTAAAGAAAGAAAAACTCCTGTTAATACATCTTACCTATGGCTAAAGAGCAACTGGTATCTTGTAGGTCTCTAGTTATTACAGTTTATTTTTTTTCCTTAACATTTATTATTGTCAGAAGTGTTAGCATTAATATTGGTATTTCTTACTTTTGTGGTGCCTGAAAAATGACAGAGCCATATTGGAAAAATGCTCTATGAACAGAGAAATAACTCCATTTCTTAGGTGGTTCAGCAGCCTTCTTCTCAGCAACATAGAAAAAAGTGAGAGTGCTTTAAAGAACAAACAAACAAAAAATCCAAAAAACCTCAATGATTATAGTATGTGGTTAAAATAAGTATTATCTTCTTAAGCCCCAGCCCTCTTAAGGGACAGCAGAATTTTGTGGTCAGAAGTCTGTATTTTCCAACTTTGTAGCTATGTAACAATTTCTGTACATAGACATTGGGATGCTTCCCTGAAGATCATGCTTTGCTTAAGTGAAGTGCATCAGTCAGCTGGCCATACTTGAGCCACGTATGAAAGAGGGTCAATTTTCTTCATATGTTTTGCTTTCTAATGCTGCCCATAGCTTCAACAGCTTTCATTATTTGGTACACCTGTGATTTTGGTAAAGCACAGTACATAAAATGTACCCAAAGCCTCCTGACATGTCAGAATCTGGCACTTGCCATAATACAAAGGAGGAAGAAAGGAAGAATTCATCCATTGAAATCAGCAAAAAAACTCACCTGACTCCAGAGGACAGGGTTTCAAACCTTATATACTGTGATGTGCATGCTACTGGCTTCTCTCTAATGGTACCACCTGCAGAAATTTGCCATTACATCCTTCTTCACGTAGGTCTTAAATGTAATTTAAGGTTTATTGCTTAGTGAAATGTTGGTCCTAGGAGCAAATCTAACAGCAGGGTCCCAAGCTCTAATGATGATCAGAGCACTGTCTCTGAAATAAGGAAGAAAAGGAAATTTTCGTCTTAAAAGCTGTCTAAGAGGTTCAATGATACAAAATCGCCTGAGACAGATTCCATGCAGCTTCATCAGTAGCGGAATGACAACTTTTGCCCTTTGCTTTTTCAAAGTTTCAAGCTGTAAACAGTCTCACACTTTCTTCCTTTTCTTGCTGCAGCTCCATTCTTGAGTTCGTCAGCTGGAGCTTTCCTTGACACGTATTGCTATCACCAAGTTGTATGTTTAAAATGATCCAAAGATTTTTTCTTCAGCAGGGTCTGATTTTTGGAAACAATGATCTCAAGGTGTTTTCAGGGCATTGCTACCATTTTCCCTTTTCTCATTTCAGATTTTCACAGCAGGCACTAGATGGTGCTATGTTGCTGAGGTTTAACTCAGAGAACACTTTTAGTTCGCTTTTCAGCACAAGGAGAATAGGGCCTCTCACATTCGAAATGTGTGTATTAAAAAGACCTCTTTCTAACACAACTTCAGATTTTGTCAACGCAGGGCCAGCTCCAAATCTGAAATTAATTCCAGCCCAGTCTGCTTCTTTCCTTTTCTTTTAAAAACGGAGCTGCCATAGCTGTATTTCCTTGGTCCGTGTGTAGTATGTTTCTCTCATCAGAGACCTAAGGTTGCTAATAATCACAGTAATATACAATTCTTTAATCTCTTCCTGTAATTCTCCATCTTTCCTTCCTCCTTACATGCTCCCATTTCTCTTAATTCTTCAAATATTGGTCAAGAATATGAAGAAAAAAAACAACAGCTCGGTTTAAAACAATTTGCTGTATCTTTCAACATGAAAATATGAATTAAAAAATGGAATTAATCGTTTCTAAAGAAAGAAATCAATATTGTCTACTGCAAAAGACAGTACAGAAGTCTTCTCAGTATGATGCATAGAATGCCATAGGCAGTACAGACAGGCTTTTCAACCATCTCCCATTTTTTGCTGCTTAAGTAATTGAGCTTTGTCTTGAAATGTGTCTGCATTTCTCATCCTGAGCTTTTCTGGTGCCAGTTTTGCTGATCGTATCAGTGAGAGCAGAGGGCTTTAATTGACCCAGCCTATTCCCCCAGCCTTCCTCTCTTCTAGACTGAAATACCAGGCTTTGCTGTTGTGTTGAAGTGCCATTGTAGTAGGAGAGACACTGGTTTGTGTTCAGCTCAGACCAGCCTGGGACAGAGGCTGTCCTTGGGAGTGCAGATGTGGCCCCGTGTCCAGCTGATGAAGAAGAGGGGGAGATGAAGGGTTCACCCAGTACTCTGTCAGGCCTCCTACTGTGTTCCTCTTCACCAGTGGCTGGCTTTGTGCTCCAGCTGCAGGGATGGAATAATGGGGCAGCCTGGGGAGCCCATCAGTTCTGCAGGAGACATCTGGAAACTGCCTGAGTGGGGGACCTGAGGGGTGTGTGCAGAGCCAGGTGTGGAGCAGAGCTTGTCATTTGGATGGAATCTTTCCAGCCTGTTCCTCAATAGACTTTCTGAGGTTTTGAAAGAGGTAAAGGATGATGCTGTGGAACAGAAATAGGGAAGTCCATTCTCTGATCCCATTCAATCTGAAATGAGATTGAGCTTTGAAAAAGTGTCTTTCCACAAAAAATAAAATAAATATCCAATGTATCTATGAATCTAAAGTTACGGATGAAAGAACCTGTCTTCAGCTGTCTTCTAGGGTTTGTAAAAAGATTTGCTTTTGTGAATGTAATCCAAAGCTGGGTGTATCTTGAGCAAACAAGCAAGCAAGATGAAATATAGGTCCCAGATGCAGAGTTTGGAGGGTCTGAGTCTGCCTCTACTCCAAATCCAGAGAAAATGTGATCACTCAGTTTGAGAGGTTTCAGGGCCAGATTTAATTCCTCCAGATTTTCTCCCTCAGTCTTTATTTAAATTCTTATTTCTATTTAGGATGAATCTTTGCAAAACATAATGTAATCTTCTGCTGCTGAAGTTACATGGAAGATCTAAAATATCAATCAAAATGAGAATATTTTCTCATTACTACTGACTGAGGTTGCACACAGTGTTTGTTAGAATGGATGGAAAAAAGCCACTGAAATAGTCTCATCGCAGAAGTTTGGTAAAACATATTTCAATACGACCACTGTATTAAGGATGGAAAAGACAGGGAATTTTCTGTGACAGAGACTGTGTGTGAGCTTGAGGTGCCCTCAGAATTACCCAGGCAAAATTCAGCTGAACTGTGTATTTCAAAAACTGAGATGGGAAAAAGAGCAGTACATATTAGTCTCTCATCTGTAGGAAAATAGTTAAAATGACAACAAAGACAAGAAAACCTACATTTCAATTTCAATA
>JANHGO010003738.1:0-26416 GCA_024606505.1 Aquila spilogaster | reverse complement strand
CTAATTTTTGAAGAAAACTTGACCTCAGTAATTATCTAGTGATGGTCCTCCACACCTCTTCAGGCATAATTAGTCTTGCTTTATTTTTCTTCTTTCTTGGAAGTGTCACTAAAATTCTGCCCCGTGACATATTCCCTTTGCTTCATTAAGTATGCTTTTTAATCACAAAAAAAGAAATAAAACAAAAACAACCCAACAGCAGCTTTCCCATGAGTATTTCAGATGTTTTTGGCTTCACTTCTCTTTTAGTTGGTCACCTCTGCTCTGCCACAGTACTGTTTCTATCTGATTTGTTTATTAATACTTTGATATCCACGTCACACACGAGCACTTTGTATCTAACAACCATTCCCTCCCAACAACCCACCCCAGCCCACCACTGAGTAAAAACAGACATGGGATCAAATTTAAAAGGTTGCATAAAGCGATGGAAGTCCTCCTTAGCTGGTAAGGAATTACTATATTCTGTCTTACTGATTGCAGAGATGTGCAAGGGGCGTTAAAGCTATGTGTGATGCTGATGGGAAAAACATGAGTGTCAGAGTCAACATGGCTATCTGAAAGACACATATTGAAGCACAAACTCTCTCACTAGATTAACATTTGGTTGACAAAGACAAGAATTTAATATACTGAGACCTCTGAAAGGTGTTTGCAGTGTCCTTATTTTAACGAGAACATGATGAAGCCAATTTCTAAGCACCTGTCAAATGACCTGTAACTGATGACTGGCAGATCTCAAAAATACATCATCAAGAAGGAACCAATATGCAAACTCAAGTAGTATTCAACACTTAGTAATAAAAACAATGCCTTAAAGCACAACTCAAAGCAGCTAGTAAATGACAAAGATTGGCAAAACAGACAGCTGTACAGAGAGGTGTGGGCCTCTTGGTAAGCTGTATCCATAACAGCCCCAAGCCATGTTTTAATCCTGTCAAACTCAAGATCATACATCCTGAACCAGGCCAAAATTATGGAATGGGAGACTGCATCTCTCCCACCCACAGGAACACGAACAACCCCCCACCCAGCACATTCTGGAAAGATTAAGGAGTTGCGACAGACTTCCTATTTAAACAAGCTATCAAAGAGAGGTTTGGATGGGGAGTGATTTTTATCAACACATATGGCACTGAGAAAAGCAATACAGGAACAGCATGTGCAGTTCTGGCGTCCCACATTAAGAGCAAAATGAATTTTTTTTTTTTTAAAAAGAGCATGTACAAAAAATAAACCGGAAGATATATTTGAAGGCTGAGTGAGAGAACTGAAGTCTTTGCTTAAGTTATCTTAACAACATAACCCCAATTAATGACCTGTAACACAGACGAAGGTCAGAGTTTAATAGTGCCTCCCAGACTTAGTTATTAATTTGTAAAAAGCAGAAGGAAATCTTGCTTCATTATCTACAACACGTTCCTGGTTCCTCTGCATGCTGCCCATATCACTAAAACTCCCTTACACACCAGCACAACAGGGCTCAGTCTCTCCAAAGGAACCTGGCAGTGTTTAGTTTTGCTTGCGTTACCTAACACATCACCTTCCAAACTGAAGCTGGAAGATCCCAACTATAATTCTCCATGACCTCATGCCCACATTTTTAAAGTGTTATGAAGACAGTGCTATCTTTACCATACATAATATACTCTGGACAGTCAAATGACAGCAAGTTGAAAACCAGAAGTATGGTTTCCGGAAAACTCCTCTGGACCTAGTAATGTGTGAGTCCTTGTTTCTGAGTATTTTTGTTTCCAGCTGTCTGTTACCAGACATGAACTGGGTGGCTAGAGCTGCAAAAACTCAAAAACTTTGCCCTCTGATTTTATATTTGCTAATCAAATCTATTGAACAGCAGCTAGGCTTTGGATGCTCCTGAAAGTTTGCTCCTTTACCTCCAGAAACCTGCTTACTAATCCCATCGCTGATTGCAGGAATAAAATAAATATTTCTGGACATATCAGTAAAGGCTCAAATTTGTTATTGGGTGCCTGAAATTCATCCCAACCGTAACAATATCTTGAAAAGCTTGAAATTAATTATAATGATGACAATATCAAAGCTATCATTCTCTTTGACCAGTATATTCTTCCAAATACTTACATCCACCAGCTTTCGTATATGCTTGTTAATGACTGTAGGGTCAGGTTTTGGTACCACTCCAGATGCCCACTCCAGTGGCACTACTGGCTTGTTAGGGGTCATTGGGGAGGTAGGCTGCTGAGAAATGGATCAGAACACAAAGATTTTCAAATCTGAATTATGAAGTTGAATTTCCTGTTAAAAGCAGCTCTATATGTCGGAGCTACAACCACAAACTACTGGAGTTCCTGTGCTGTAAAAACGTGCTTAGCAAAACATCAGGCAAGGTTTTAAAGGATTGCTTGCCTCCACTATCAGCTTCATTTGGGCTCTCTGTGGCACCTCGCAGCTACACCGGCAGCAGCAGTGCCCAGCGAGCTCAGAAGCAAACTGAGGCAGACTTTCCTCACTGCCATCTCCAGAGGGTTCAACAGCAATGAGACTTGGAGGAAGAGGGAAGGAAGGAGGGTCTCGGGACACAGCAGGCATCAGAAATAGGTAACTCCAGAAACCTGCTTTTCTCCTTCCCAGTAAAGCCCCTGAGGAACTCTCCACCACAATGCAGCCTGGCCCCAACTCCCTGACGGAGGGACCATGCCCAGGAGCCACATGAGGGACTGCAGCAGCCTGAATAAGTTAACACTCCTGCTCTGTGCAGCACCAAGAAGAGAGCAGGATGCAGAAGTGGGGGCAGAATTGTGCTCAGCAATCCCACCGGTTTCCAGCTGAGATGGGCCAGGATGCACAGCTTAATTCATTTAGGCAGCCTGAGCAGAAAGGGGTTAATCTTTGACTTGCTCTGCAGACAACACCAGCCAGACTATTTTATTTTGAAAACAGCTTGGTCTTGATGAAATGGTAGCTGACAGCTCACTTGATGCACAGAGCATGCAGCCCGACTCCTTCCACGCCACTACAGTGCTTTGGGAGAAGCTCTGGCACGCAGCTCAGCTTGTTCAAGTAGAAAATACAGGACAAACCTGAACACAGTTTCAGGTAAGGCTTCAAAAATCAACAGTTAGCATGAAAAAAGCTGCAAGACATACTGGCCTTCTCCTGTATCTGCCACTGGACCTCTAGCAGGTGAAGCAGTGTCAAGCAGAAAAAATTCAGCATGGTTTTGATCAGAAAGGAGATGGCCCACAACCTCAGAAGGCCCCTGTATTAGCTGATGAGCAAGAAACCTGGGTCTCATCTGTCTCCCTTTAAATTGGTGTGAGTTGAGAGAGACGTAATTCAGCCATGGAAAGATGTTATAGTTATTATTGTGTATAACAAAGGTGTTGTAGACTTTGCCATTGAGATGAAAAATGGTCACAAGATCACACTCTACTGTGTTTGGTAGGAAAAAAAAAAAGAAGGCTATGTCAGTGGGTTGCTTTATTAATTTGGCTTTTCCTTATTCAATTGTCAGAACAGCTTTTATCAGTTCCTCAATGGCTCTTGACTCATCATACAAATCCGCACAAGTAAGTTTGGGAAGAAAAAAATCCCTATATCCACAGAAATCAATTTCAACAAGAAATACAGTGAACCTGGACATCCAGCTCTATATGCCAAAAGCACTTACAGAGTGTTTTAATCCTAAAATTAATGTCACCGCACAGTGATAGATCAACATACTGGCAAGTGGTTGTGCTCTAAAACTATGCAGAAATGCAGCAACCTTTTAAAGATGACATTACGTGATAACGTGTAACATGCCAGTATTGTGATATTCTTACAGCTATGGTCAGAGAAGAAATTTGAAATGTGCCTTCTCTTAAAAAAATCTTAGACTGAAGGGACTCAAAGCATCAGTATCAAAGTGTCAGAGTGGTGCTAGACTACCAAGTCCTCACAGAGAGCTTTTAATTCCTGCTGGTCTGAGTGCAAAATGGCAGAAAGAGGCAGGATCCACTGAAGCCTTCCTCTTTCTTCTGGGCTATTTCATTTGAAGCCTTATTCAATTTTTATGTTTTTTGACAAGTTGCAACGAAAACTTCATGTTAGTTCCCACTAGCCAAAGGGAAATGTTGGTTCCTTCTATTTCACTCATAGACTTGTATGAACAATCATAATTTTATGTATGTATTTGAAATGCTTGCTACGAGGAAAGGTACTAACCAGTGTCCAGAGACTACCTAGCTTAATTTACTGAACATTCAGAAACACTGTATCTCATCACGCTGTTTGTGATTCAGCCTGTATCTCCTGGCTGTTTCACCAGCACAGGGGTAATGGTATTGTAGACTGAAAAAGCGTTTTCAGATGGATGCAAACATCTGCGTATTTTGGTGTTGAAATAAATTCTACTCAAAAGCAAAAAAAATATGTATGTCTTCAGTGGCATCACTGCACCAGGCAAACTTGTCATCTAGCCAATAGCTGTACTTGCAAAAACTCCCAACAAGAAGATAACTAATGCTCAGGGAAAACCCAGTGTGACAGGAAGATGCTCTACTACAACTGGTGGTCAGTCTTCAGTATTTTTTTAGGCTGCTACATTGACTGAAGAGTCTCCTCCCAGTTTTAGCAGAATGAAAGTCTTGCTCAAGTCCCTGTTGACAGCAGGCTCGTATGCTAGCAGATCAGCTCCACTTTTGCCTCGAAAACGACTGCAGTAGCCTGAGGCACTTCCTCCACAGTGGACCTGCATGGGAATTGTACCCATACAACAATAAATCAAGGAGCATTGGAATGATATAACTATGCTGTCATGTTGCCTTTGACAAATTTTTCCATATACAAAAGCTCTACCACTAAAAATTTCCCCCTCTAAAATATCTTGTGTGCTTTGGCACTCCATCAATGAGAAGTATGGCTCAAATGGTCTGGCTTCTGTCCGTTCAGCTGTAGCTTTCTACCCATCAGGGTGCTGCAACAGCTCAATGTCACTGGTTATTCATTGACCATTATGCAGAAGTCTCTCACAATTGCTGGCTAGTGTTAAAGTTCACAGCACTGTTTATATTGCTTTTGTCCTTCTTAGAGCTCAGGCTGGAGATCAAAGCAGCAATGTGGTAATTTTCTTCACTTACAATAGTGAGCCATTAGTCCTTCCACAACACAAAGCTGTAACAAATCGGCTTTGCTGGCAGTAATGGGAGCAAGAGGGAGCCAGAATGACTGCGATAAATGGGACCTGTTGTTGTCAAGTCATATCCGACAAGGACGGGACACTCTTATGAAATTACAGGTGTTCAAACTGCATTAGTGTTGACTATGGAAATCTTCAATAGCTTCCTTACTACTGCTCATCATCCACCACTGAAAGCA
Source organism: Aquila spilogaster (assembly GCA_024606505.1). NCBI lineage: Eukaryota > Metazoa > Chordata > Aves > Accipitriformes > Accipitridae > Aquila > Aquila spilogaster. Next base: position 21,076 of record JANHGO010003738.1, on the reverse strand, counting down.
CACACACATAGTCCTCAAACTGGTCTCCAAGAGTGATGAACTATCTTGAAACCCAGAGAAGCCCTATACTTGGAAATTAAGGGGTTCTACTTCCTTGCTTGCTTTTAAGAATACTTCGAAAACATAAAAAGCACTGCAATGAATCACCTCAGACTACTGGACTCTGCTCTCACACTGCTAAGCATTTCCAGCCACCCTTAGTTTCTGCTCGTGTCAGACTTGAGAGGCCTCAGCCTAAGAGAATCACGTGCTGGATGTGACAGGTAGTAAGGATGTTAATGCACTGATGAAATGCTCATAGGGAAGAAGACTCCCCAAACTTTGGCAACAGAAGAGAGAGTAATGCTTTAAATGAAATTCAAATATTAATTAGGAGATTCATCTGTATCCTCAGACTTGCAAAGCATAATGAAAAATGTATCAATGCAGCATTTTTTCAGTTGTACATACTAAAAAAAAAAGTAATATCTATTCTGAAGTGTTTAAACATTGGTTGAGAGGCCAAGATACAGCCAATTCTACATAAGCAAACAGTATTTAAAACACTACAGCTAATGCTGTGGCTTACCTAAAACAAATCTTTGGACTCAGTGTTGTATTATACAACTGCACCAACATCCAGAAAATGAAGTAATGGTCACATAATAATAATTGATGTAAACTTACAAAGGATATCTTCACATAAAGCAAACTATGTTTTTCATGACTTGGAGAGGTTTTTGTAGAAAAATAATTAATAATGAAGTCTGGCATCTTTCACTATTTACTTCTCCCAATATGCACTAAAACCTATAAAGAGTGACTGTGTTTACTATACAAGCATACACACTAAAAGGCTTTAAGTGAATAGGAATAATGAAACTCATTAACTGTCATTTAAAAATTTAATTAATTGCATGCAGACAAAATAAGCAATATGTGAAAATGCATAAAAGATGACCTACAGATCTGGAGTTCCTTGGTTCCAGCACCAGCGAGAGCTTGTAGATATCATCCTCAGTGTGATAGAGGTCCAGGGACAGCTATGTGTAAGAAAGAGAGAAAAACAGTAATATTTATTAGACTGGGTTGGTTATGACAGTCTTGTAAGCACAGATATACCTCTCACTGAAGCTAAACAAAAAGTTTTGCTACTCGAAGTTCAGCATATACACCGAAGCTGCTTGCAGCTACTGGGAAAGCAGCTTTTCCCAGAGCTACCATAACCCATGCTGGTGAGCACATGCTGCTGTTCACGCCTGTACTGAGCCGAGCAGGTGCTGTACTCGAGGGCTGTCACAACCTGCATCCGAGCATGGTGAGTGAAAGGGGCTGTGTGTTGACCTTCTCCGAAGAGAAACATTGGTACCAAAGACCACCCTTAGGCAAAACACTTTCTTTCAGCAGCTCAATGGTCATGAGAGATCTCAGAGAAATAACCTGGTGAATACAAAAACTGCAGGAAAGAAGTTGTAAATGGACTAGGCTAGAAGGACTTCAGATTGCGTTCTGGTCAAATTTTGTTCCTTAAAGAAGGGTCAGAGCACTGTAGCTCTTCTACAGAGATCAGGCCATGCAGCAAAAGCCTCTCTGGAAAGCCCTGGGCACTGACATAGGCCCAGGGAGAGGCAAGCCAGGTTTGGCACCACTGTTGATGCAGCAAATTGCTCCATGGAGAGCAATCCCAGTAACTTTAGCCCAGCTTGGCCTGTTCCCGATATCCTCTCACCAAGTAAGGTAAATTCCTTTTCAGCTTCTGTTTTTGGAGAAATGAAAGATTTTTTCTTCCATGTACTCATTCTTTTCTGTATAGGATTTATTGAGGGAAAAGAAGGGCCATAAATACACTTAAAGTAAAAAGAATTTGTTTGGTTTTACTTTGGCAGCTGTGGTCTTGTGCTGATGCAGGTCTGTAGTAACTTCCTCCTCGCTTGGAGTGATGAAGGAGAAAAGTAATCAACACTGTGGCTAACTTTTTGCAATGAGAGGAAACGAACATTGCATGTTTCCTGTGATCATGTCCCTACCTTAATTAGCTTTGGAGTAAATGACATGATTTGAAGTTATCATCTACCTTGCAAATCCCCAGTTAAGCTGAGATTCAGTTAAAAAGGTGTTTCCCAGCAGGCAGATAGAATTGCTACTGACTAAATGACTGTGACAGAAGGTTATTTTTAGAGAACCTGAAGTGCTGAATTAGTAACAAGCAGGACTAGTGACACCGTAGTGCAGAACCACCTCTAGGAACCACCTTCTTGTAGGCAGAATTTTGTACAATGAGTAAGACGTGAATCGTGCCCTTTCTCAAGACAGGTGCACATCCCAGAGCGAACACATAACTTTGGAGGTGTCTGGATTTTGCATTTTTCATTTTGTCTAGCTGTAACACTACGCTGATTTTTGTACTTCGTAATTTGGTTATGGGCACCAGTGAAAGCCTGAGCATCCTGCAGGTTCCTTCACCCAGCTGACATGCTGCTGTCACAGAGGAATGTAAGGACCTGTCCTAAAGATAATGTAGATCCACTAACTGCTGTAACCAATATAATTCATCTGCTTAGTTATTCAGTGACTGTATTCTTTGGTTCCTTGGTGATATAAAATAAGCAGAACTCAGTTGGAGAAATTATATTATCAGGTCAGGCTGGGACTGAAGCAGAATTGCTAGTTCAGAAGGCCTTGCCCTGTTCCCACTAAAGAGCACAGTTTTCTCAGCAGGCCAGATGAGCAGGGTGTGGATTTGGGGATGAAAATGCATTAGTATGTACTTAGCAAGTTTGTATCTCCCCTCCCTGAATTATCTGACCTTATCATCGTAAGCAGCAGTTATAATTTCATGAGGCACAATATGTAAGCACAGAGTGGATAAGGTATTATCTAGTACAGAAGTTTCAAATACTAGTAAAAAAATTATAAGCCTGATGACTGTGCAGTTATATAAGCTTTCATTTTATATTTTATTTACAGTTTTGCTCTGACAGATAAAGTGTAATCAGAGTTTTCCTAGAACAACCTTTACAGCGGGTGGCAGTTTCCATTCTAATTTGACTTTCATTTCTGTCCTGTTTTTCCAAGCAATTTTGCAGGGGATTGAAGAGGGTGGAGGAAGGATCAGAAAGGCAGGGCTTTTTTTTTTGTAAGTGGAACTTACTGAACCGAAGTTAGGGAGGGTGACTTTCAGTTTGGTTGTTTAGATATTTCTCATTCTCTTCACTAGACTGTACAAATGACTGGGACTTTCCAGTCATTTGCATACAGTCTCAGAACAGGTTAGATAAATAGCTGTCAAGACCTAAAAATAGTGGGGGGAAAAATGGTGGCACCAAATAAGTTCTAATGCAGTTGGTATAAATACACTGTAGACTAGTTGAGAGACTGAGATCCTCTTCCAATCCACAAAAAGTGATGAAACATTGACCCACAGGCTTTTATTCATGTTGTGAAATAAAAACAATGTGGAAATACTGCATAACAGGTAAGGAAATCCCTTAAGCATCCTTACCAAATGTTAAGTTTTCTAATGATGAGTATGTCATTACAGCTATTATTCCTCTCTGGTGCACTGCCAAGCTCATGCTAGGTCCTCTTTTACTACTTCTACTTCTTAGCTCCAGGTTTCAGATGCCAGGGACTGGTACAGAACCAGGTACAGGGTCAGTGGAGATGGACTGAGTGTGGCCAATAAGGCAGGAAAGGAGGAAGAACCACACAGACTAAGAGTAAGTGTGCACTAAGGTGGGAGTCCATCTTCATGTAACAAGCTCTGCCTCACCAGCTGGTGAGTCATGGTACATTTACTTCTCTTGCCCATATAACCCAGACTCATTTACACATGACCAAGTGAGGACTCGCATCACTAAAGCTCCCCCTCAGCTTTTGCAGTGTCCTATGCCAGCAGGCCTGGCATTTGTCTCACTGCCTTCCATAAAACAAACTTTTGCCTTATTTGTGGCATTTTAACTTCCATGCAAAATATTGGCTTCTTTCAGCTACTTGTTCAAAGCTAAAATTCTGTGAGCTGGAAGCTGATTTTTTATGCCGACAAAAAGATGGGGGGTGGCGGAAAGCAGACTTCCACATTTGTGTGCAGACATCTGAACGTAGAGAGAGCCCCAGCTTTCCCAAATGCTGATCATTCAGCAGGTACCACTGAAACCACAGAGATTTAAGTTCTCTTGTTCATTCACCCTTTAGGTCTATACACACAAGAGCATCTGAAAAATGCCTGTAAAGACCCTTGACCAGGTTACCTGAAGTTTACTACCAAGCTCTTGCCCCAACTTTTAAGCCAAGCTCTCACTTCATAGCTCTTAACAGTCTTCCCAAATGTCATAATTTCCAAACCACTTGAAAGGTATTAGCCGCCCCAGAGCAGATAGAGCTCCACCATGGAGGAAAAGAAAGACCAGGGCAAATACCCACGTGCCCACCTAGTCCATGAAATACCCATTTTATCTTTTTGTGCAAGTTGTTGGACTAGCAAACCAGCACCCAGTGATTTACTTGTCAAGCAAGCACAGGCCAGGCTGTTAGCATTTGCTAAGTGTGGTGTAAAAGACAATACTGCAAGGGATGGAGGCCAGGCGAGAGGTTTACACATTGCTTATCAGGACAAAACACCTACTAAAAGCCTGCCTGGATTCAAGGGCTTAATGGGAAAACAGCACAAGTGAACAAATAGGTGGGTCAGCTGATTCACAGGCAGATGAAAAGCACTCTACAGGTTTATATACATTTACTACTTTTGAAAGGGAATTTCTCTAAGTAAGTTAAAGATAACAAAAATTTTTACCATTTACATTAGAGGAAAGACCTAGCAATAAATAGAATAGTTATTTCTTTAGGTTCTGAAAACTGAGGATGACTTTGGCAGCAAGGGAAGCTAAACCTGCTAAAAGACCATTTGCATGTAGCAAGGTCAACTATTTTTAGTCAGCTCTTGTCAGCTTTGGGCTGCAATCCTAGCTTTCTTCTCCTCTTTCTCTGACACCAGCCTATAATTTAAAGCTTTCTTATTAACAAAAAGATTGACAAAAAGATTTCATCTACTATATAAGCTCATTATTACTGTTTAAGAGACCACTGTAAAAAAAGTACTGTAATGTATTCATATGTACAAATGAGGAGAAAACCTACATACTGGAAGAAAAGTGAGAATACTCATAATATTATGAGATGTACCAAAATTCAGGTCCAGGAACCTCTTGTAGAAATTTGGTTGTATCCTTTCTAAAACCTTTTTCAAAACTCCCACACTATCAAACCTACTTGACTCACAACTACACTTCCAGTGACCACTCTGAAGATAGAATTACCTTCAGAAGGTTTTGGGACACCTACAGCTGTCTACCTAGGATGCCTATGGCTGTCTCCATCGTTACTGAAAGGTACCACCATGGAATCATTCTAACAGGTAAAAAGCAGCACAAGTTAATTTTAACCCATGATCAGGTCTGGAATCAACACTGCAGCATGCAGCTTCATTTATTTACAATCAAATTGGCTCAGCTGTAACCAAAATCAACACAGTTATATTAGGAGTTAATACATCAGAACATAGTAAGCAAAAAAGTACTTGTCACGTACTCAATTACTTTTCCTGGTAAATGAAATATACTGAACGAAATATTACGTAGATATAAAAAAAATCCGTATCATTTTGCTAAAAACAAACAAAACAAGGAAAATATTAAAAAATTTGAAAAACAGGTAAAATACATAAACTCAGGTTGATACAATGATGGGAATGAACCTGCTAGGTCTTAGAAAAATTTGAAGCTTTCTGCTCCTTTTGGAAAGCAGGCTGTCACCCAAAAGAGAGAACAGCTAATGAAAATGTCAGCAGTGGTTCAGCTTCCATCTCTCACTTCACGTTGTCTAATTTCTGCCCTTTTGGGCTCAGTTTCTTATTGCTCAGTTCTCTAAAACCTGAGGTTCCACTTCCCCCTACTCACAGCCAAGCTTGTAAGAAAGTATGAACTTTCAGAAATGAGCAGGGAGGGAAAGAGTAGCACGAGATAAGAAAGCAACTCTCAATCCCTACTGAAACAAAACAAGGTAATAAATATCTGCCTTTATAGTCTAATTTTTTAATTAGGTGGGTGTTGCAGTGGGCAATACATGGTCCCTTCTCCTCCTTGTCCCACTAAACGCGATTAAGACTTGTTCCTGGATTGCTCCACACAAAGTGCAATAGGAGAAGGTTCTCCAATTCCCCAAACTTTCCCATTCCTCATTACAGTGAAGCCACAGGTATATCCACACTGTCTTGGTTGCTTCAAACTTAGGCTCATATTTGTCATCCTCCATAGTTGTAAACCCCTGCACCTGATCAGTCCCAGCGTAAATCCAACACAAAATACCACCTCTGCTTAATTTCTAGATATGCACAGTTTTGAGCATTTCAAAGTAAAGCATGAAAGCAAAAAATCCAAAGTTCTTGCCCAATAGCCCTCCAGTTAAGGCATTTACCTAGAACGAGCTAGGTAATGAGAGTCACCTCAAGTCTGTGTGACCTGACTGAGGAAAAGCTGGAATTTGGTTCCCACCTCCCCAGGGAGTAAATTCTGAGAAGTTCATGCTATCCAACAAAATAAACAGTGGAAAAATTCTGAAATCTGCCATAGTTACACACAGGTCTTGCTTACTTGTAAGTTTATTTTTGAAAGAACTTTATTGATTTAAGGAGAGCAAAGAGATTCTCTTTCAGTCCGGATTAGAGATCTGAAAGACAAAGTTAAATAACAAGAACAGGAAGAGCATAAAATGATTACATACTAAGAGAGTCCTTTACCTAACATGACATATTTCAGACTACTGTCAGATGAGTAGGTGGCTTTTACTTGCTTGCAACATCAACATTTTATAACAAACAACATTCCTTTTTTCCAAGTATCACAGGTTCAATCTTTAATTCTAAGACATTGGTTTTGCCTGTGACCTGAACAAACTGTGGTGTTGGGCCAAACACTACTGCAGGTAAGATCACTGCTGAAATGACTAAATTTCACTAGGGACAGGATTTGGCCTGATGGTTCAGGCTCCACGCTTCAGTATGTTTTGAAATAAGTGTAGTGTTTATTAAAATTACAGTCATTGTCTACACATCAAAAAGGGGACTGAAAATTAATTCCTTTTAGCATTGTCAGTTGCAACTTTTTTTAAAAAATGTTTTATTCAGTTTTTCTGAAATCTCACTTTCCTTTGGTTTGAAATGGGACATTCAGATCCTTATTTGTAATTTGTGTGTGCAAGTTTCAAACCTCCCCAAATGTAGCCACTGCCAAGGAGTAAGGGATGGGGAAGGAGTAGGGGTTGCAGAGCCTCTTTAAAACCATTCAAGAGCATTTTTATTTACTGGATAGGAAGAGTGCTGTGTTGCACACAAAGCACAGGGGAGCAAGAACAGAGTGACAGCCAAGTTGGAATTTCATTTGTGTGTCCATGTCAACCTGTCACCCAATCTTTGCACAGGAGACGTAAGCCTCAATTCTAAGTAGTCAGAACTTAGTTTTCAGTTCTCCTAACACAAATACAGCCCTCTTTCTGTTGTCCTTAAAATAATTAATTGAAAACAATCCTGTTGCTTCTTCCAGCCATCACACACTACAGTAATGAAACTCTCTTTGACTTTATTCATGCTTCATGTGAACTTGTTTCTGTTTCGTATTCTCTCCCTTTTCTATTACAAAACTGAGATAAAAATGTGCACTTATCTCTATAGATATAACTATTCTTAGTGACATTCAACATCTGAATAATTGAAGTGAATTGAAACATGGTCAATACTTACGGTTAGAAGGTTAATTAAATCCATATTAGGCTCTAAATGATGAGAGGCAGTTTGCAGGGAAACCAATTCACTCAAGGTGATGGAAAGCTGCTGCATTTTCACTATGTTAACTTTGTTCTCATCTACCCAGTCAGGAAAAATGACATGGACAGCAATCAAGTCTTTCAAATGAACTCCTAAAATAGGAATTTTGAAGCCAACACAGTCAGCAAAAGCCTTGCGGTAGTTGCAGTAGTTTCCATTGGAAGAGACCAGCTCTGTCATTTCGTTCCAGTCCTACAAATAGCCAGAGAAGCAAGTCTCCGTGAAAGCATTCATAGCATTTCCTTAATCTGTTTTAAATGAGCACAACTCATGTCAGGGTGTTGACAGTGTTAATTTCCTCTCTGGCACAGGCAATCAAGCAGAGGATCTCCATGAGCTGATCCTTCTCCACCAAAAGGAATGCAACCAAAGTGACTTTTAGGATGACCTGCCATGATCCAAGTAGTGTGCTGGTGAGACACCTGCACTGCAGAACCCATCAGACCTCAGAGAGGTGATGTTCTGCTCAATACATCTATATTGTGGAGCCCACCATACCTTTGTGACTTCTGAAGACAGATGAGAATGAGTTTCTTTCAGGCGAGAAATAGAGCTGTGGCTTAGACCTCCCACAACTGCCATCAGTGTGTTGAAGTTCTGGAGGTGAAGGAGCTTCTGCAGGAGAGATTGATCATGCATAATTAAAAATCAAGGAAATACACGTGGCAGCTATCCAGTGTCACACATGACAAGTGAAAGGAGACAACCTATCACTGCTAATGCAGAAATCACTAAACCAGGGGACATAACAGAATGGTTCAGCATTTCTTTTTTTAATTAGCTTAGCTCCACAAGAAACACACAATAGTGACAGTTGTCAGCCAGAATACAACAAAGAAAAATTATTTTATAGTTATGTCTGTTAGTTAAAAAATGCAGACATACTACACCTGAACAAATAACCTGCAGTGGTGTTGAACAGGCTGTTCACTGAGGAAACAGCGCAAAGAGCATCCAGTTCATTTGTTTACTGCAATCTCTATTTGTATTATTGCTTTATACTGAAGGAAAAAGACTCATATGCAAGACTTACCTGTGCAACATTGATAAACTTTGTGATTACTTCTGCCCTTTGCTGAGATGTTGGTTTGCTGAGAACCATGAGCTGGACCCATTTGGAGATACCATTAAATAAAGCAATAGATCTCTCCAAAGTAGGATTGTTCTCCAAGCACCCATGGATCACATAGCTTTGGTAGTCTGTGAACTAACAGAGGAAAGGCATTTTCAGTAAAATGGTGGACAACTTAAGAATCAAATTGAAGCTTTGATATTTTTTTTCCTTTTAAAGCTCCTCTTGTTTAGAAAGTGACCAAGTCTCAGGGTCAGCAGACCCTGCTGCACATCAATTCTTTCTTAAAATTTTGTTGTTGTTGGGGTTTTTTTATTACTTAAATGTCAACATAAAACTTCAGTGTTTGTGTGTTAGATAATACAGTAGCACGCATGATGAGCATGGTTACTACTTCCAGGGAATTATCTTTCCCATAATTTACTCAACACTTACAACTTTTAATTCTGTGTGGTTTCAATTGACATCCTCATGGCATGATAGTTTATAGGAATTATCTAGTGCTACAAGCAAGAAGCATGTAAATAAGAGCTTTCATCCCACTCCAATATCCTGACCAACTGCATTGTTGATGTAAAGAGGGAAATCTTGGCCCCACTGAAATCAATAGGAGCTCTGTCACTCTTCACAGGAGCTTGAACTGCATCCCAAGAAGCTAACTATGAACTCATTTTCTTCCTCCTATGTCAAAAAAATTCTGTAGCACAAGGACCTACTTCTGCTAAATCTTGCTTCTTTTGATGTTATTGTTCAGTCCTTGTATGTTCATGGACATAGTTCTACATGGGAGAGCTACTGCTCCCAAGAATTAGATTTCCCTAAATGTTTGGAAAGCATTTTTGAGCTGTCCCTTTAAGATGGATTTTCAGAAGCTTATGACATAACTTTAGCTTGTGCAGGGAGTTGATAGCAACGCCAGCCAACATGGGTTTCTTGGTCTTAGCTGATCAAAAATTGCCTGCTAGAAGGCCATATGATGGCATATGCTCTTACACAGCAGATGCTCATTTCAGAGATGCAGATAAATAGTATCTCAGTGTTCAGACACTTTTAAATATTTCCTGTTGTGATTAACGCTGCCTTTCCTTCTCCCCCACATTTTTTAAAATAGGTAAAACCAAAGACAGGATTCAGACTAATCATCTTTTACAATTACATAGCTTTGAGATAATGCTTTTGTCTACCTTGCAAAAATAAGTGGCACTCTTACATTACTGAACAGTTTACAGCAAATCACCTGGTCTCACTGACATCTCCAAATAAATGCTAGTTGTTTCTCTGTAGCACTTCTCAATTGTTCTTTAAATTAGATTAGTGATCCTGGGTTCCTTTCTCAATCTCTATGTTTTGAGGTGTGCCCTTCACTTTATTTCCTGGAAATGTACCATTCTCACAACTTTTTGGTTACCATTCTCATATAAACAAACAACACATCTTTCAAACCTCTTCATTGCATTACAGGATAGTATAAGATTAATTAACTCTAACTGGTTGCAGAGAAACATCTGAGATATAGCAAAATTCAAGCCAACAAATTAACAGACAAATTAGAAACAGCAAGGAAAAAAATAAAATTCATTGCAGGTCTGAGTTTTTTTTTCTGGAATTCGCAAAGGCATTAAAATATATCTTAAGTCTACTTAGAAATATATCCTTTTTTTCTTGTCCCTCCCTCTTTGAGGTTAGCATTGCACAGATCACAGTAGGGTGTTTTCCCATGATTTGAAGTCTAGAGTAATAAACCTTTGAACTTTATTAAATGACGTCAAAAGTGATTCTATTTAGACTGGTCTCAGCTCCTCATTGATGTCTTTTTCCTTCCCCTCTTGAAACAAACAAAAAACTTCATATATTTTTCTTATTTTTGGAGTTTGATTACTTTCATGCTCCTAAACACTCTTTTAAGTGTCTCATTTTTTTGCTTCAGAGAACTTGTCATCTTGAGAACTTACTGCTTCCATTTGCCACCAGATACAGTGGCATCATGTGACCTTTTCATATGGATATTTGCCAGCGAAATCAGCATTTCTTTTGGCATTTGGGTTACTCATTTGTTTTGCTTTAGCTTCTACTTTCATTTTCATCCATTTTTGCCTCTTGTTCATGTACAATCCTGTGTGAAAAGAAGCAATTGTATCTAAATTTTCCCCAGTGCCAATATGCGAGAAGGAGGAAAGAGAAGTTGTGCCGTCTCTGCTCTCGGAGGTTTTTCAAGACCCAGCTGGCTAAGTCCCTGAGGAACATGATCTATCTTGGAGCTGAACCTGCTTTGGGCAGGGGGTTGGCCTAGAGGCCTCCTGAGATCCCTTCCAACCTGAATTATCTTCTGATCCTGAGTTGGCAAATGAAAGGACGGTTTCTGAAGAGGTGGTTGGGAGTGAAGAGAGACTACAGAAGGACTATATCTTTTTCAGTCTCTTCAAAAATTGTTCATTGCAAAGACTCTGATGTTTCCTGAAAAGTAATTAACTATTTTCCTCAGAGGAAAAAAAAAACAACTGACGATTTTGAACAATAATATTAGTTTAATCAATTGCTGCAACACATGGCTGCAGTAGCTTTTAGCAGTAATTTTTGCCCAGAAGTTCTCCACAGAATTAACTTCTGTGACTAAAAGCATCAATCATGAAAAAAATCAAGGAAGTGCTGGTGCAGCCATGGCTATGTACATCATATGAAGGATTATAAAGATTTACTACACTGAAATGTGGAGGGAAAAAAGTCATAAATGTTAAACCATATGAATGCTCTTTAAGGACAGGCTCCTAATTGCAAGTGACAAAGTTGTAGACTTCTTACAGAAATTCTCCTAAAAGATTTATGCTCCAGAAAAGTGAGATGTTCAGCTAGCTCAATGGGCTCCAGATGGTCAAACAGCAGGCAGGCTTTTCCCTTCTTGGAAATCCTCTTCCTCTGTGTAACTCTCCTCATCCAGTCATAGGAAGGACTGCAACAGAAAAAGGTACAATTCTCATTTCTGTTTGGGTACATGCGAGTGTAGCCCACAGTTTTGTACCAAGAGACAGATTATGAGTTTTCTGATCTGTGACATCCAGCACATAAACACTCAGAGTAAGACCCACTCAGGTGCATAACAGAAGAGTTTTGGAGGTGCTTCTGCAAATGATAAATAATAGCAGGTTTCTATCCGAACAAAAGGACAACGTACTGTTCTCTGTGATAGAAGAAGCCATACTTAAAAAATGCCTTGGGAATATAAGAAGAACAGGTCACACCAAATTCTGATACAGAATTAAAAAATATTTGAATAACGTCAAGGGTTAATTTTTATTCTGTAAGACCACATTTCCATGAAATAATGGGACAGCAGAAACAATTAAACAGCTAACAAAACAGTAAGACAAGGGTGGACAAAAAGACAAATCATCTGCTTGCAAGCAATGGAATAATTCCTACCCATATACCGTAAAAGCACTTCAGAGAGCAGAAAGAGGTTGCTAACAATATTTTAAAATGAAGATTTAAGATACAATATTCATATGATTTCACCGGTACTGTTCTTGCAGGAAGTCTTGCAACCTTCACTGAGATTAGTAGTGCTGTCCTTCCAGGTTACTATGACATTTTTAAATAAGGAAAAGTCACTATGCATGTGCCATATTTTAGAAGAAAATCTACAATATCAGGTGAGATACAAGAGCCTCTGGTGATGTTTAAAAGGTAACTTTCATTTCAGCTTGTCAAGGAAATAGTAGTGTAATCATTTTGACGGAATAAAACTACAAACATGAATGCTAAAGATTATCCAGTTAAATCATAGAAAAGAAGTACACAGAAAGCCAGTAGATAAAATTAACAGGTTACTGATGAAAGAACAAAAAATCTTCCATGAGAAAATGCAAGATTTACACAACATACCAGTCACTGCATTGCTTGTCATGCTGTATGAAGAATCATAGGAAAAAAGTAATATTAATCACTTAATTGGCACTAGCTTTTAAAAACTTACATACAGCTAAGAATCTTCTCTTCACTGTGACACTACAACTAGAATTTCAAATTTTTAGTAACTTCAAATTTAGAAGACAATATAATCTTATTGTAACTGCTTTTTTGCTCTCTGAAGATCAAGAAGGCCCTTAATATTTTTATATTTTGCACAGAACTAGAATTCTGCTGTTACAGAGACAGAGAGAAAGATGTTGAAGCTCGTAACATCCTTACATGCTGGAGATATCAATGAGATGCATGTGATCCTCATATCCAAGCTGCATGGCTACTTCTCGAAACTCTTCAGTCAAACGAATCAGCCCAAGATCCAAGTTAAACTCTGCAGGAAATTCCAAAATCCAGTATCTGAAATCCACAGACAGTGGTTCAGAGATAATCAGGGATTCATGTGTAACATTCAGTGGCTGCATATATATACTCACATTTTATTCAATAGGACTTATAAGTATTTCAGACCCAATGGCTTTTGGGCAGAGATGGTGGACTACCCCAACTTGTTGCTGCTGTGATTATCTGCGACACTGAAGTGGCAAAAGCCACAGGAGTTAATCTCCTTTGGTTAACTCACCACAGCACAACACAGCAGCATTCTATTGAAATGTGAAATTAAAGTGATGCCTCAGGTGACACACACAAAAGGCACATACATGTGTCCTGACTCATGCTGCCAGGACACCCAAATGACACTTGCACTTATCCCTTTCCTAAGTGAGACACTTTATCTGCTCAGAAAAGATTTTTCAAAGAAAATGAAAATCTTAATTTGAATGGCAGTTCTACCACGATAACCATGTAAATGAGATGTCTCCTCTGTTATTTAAGGGGGTATGGAAAAGGCTTTGTAAGTCCTGCTTTCAATACCTCCCTCCCTTTCTTTACAGTGATACAACTTAGACCAGAGGAAGAAAGATAAAGTGTTTGTCTGAGGGAAGTGGGTTATATCATGTTAGCTTAAAAATTGATGCTTTCTCTTTTACAGAGAGATGTTCCTACACAAGCACAGCCCAATACATGAAAGCTTTCCCAAGAAACAAGGTAAGAGACAGTTGTTGCAAGGATCAGACATACTCGACTGGTAATAGCTTTGGCATCACTAACACATTGCTGTCATCATAAATTATGTAGGGATTGTATGAACTGAAGCTGACAGCCCAGAGACAATCTTCCTCTACCACACTAGATTACATCTTGAAGCAAAATATGTCTCCTCTGTGTGGCACCGAATTAGTCTCCCTCTAAGAGATGTCACACTCAAATACCAGGTAAATCATAGCGCAAGTTTTCAATCAGCATTTTAGCTCAATGCATTTAAATGTCTTAAATGCTGGATGGCTCAACTTAAATGATTGTTTTCAAAGCACAGAAATTCCACTACGGACTGGAGATCAAGTAAAAAAAACCAAACCCCCAAACTTATATTTCCATGGTTTAGTTTTAATCTTTACAAAAAGAAATTACATTGATAGTATTCCCAGAAGCATAAAACCAAAACTCTAGAGGACCAGAAGCATGCTTACCTCATGAAATAGCAGATTTTAAATCTGAATTCATTGCAGTTCTCCCCATTGGCATCTCTATATGTATGCTAGTTAAAGAAAGCTTTGTGTGCCTGGATTCAGTAATGTTGTTTTTAATCTACAGAAGACTCTGACACTGCACCAGCTGAATAAAAAGCAGTATCAAACTTTTCTTCTAGAGGTAACCACAGTATGCTCTGATATTTCATTGACTTTCACAGCATCTTAGGGGACAAAGACCAATTCCTGGCTGCCAATTTGTTTTTCGCACTAGCAAAAATGCCTCTATTACACCATTCTGAATATTCTGCTGAACAGTTTCTTGCCAGCTTTGGCTAACCAAATATGATAATACTTATGATTACTGAATTCTTTAAGAGGTATAAATGACATGTAGGTGCTTAGCTAGAACTGAAAGTTCATAGTAGTCAAAGGCCAGCCTGCCGTGATACATTTGAAAAGTTACCTTGGCCACATACTTCCACTTATTCAAAGTTAATGCAAAGTATGCCCCAGTATGCTTGTACATATGGAAAAAATTCCACAAGCAGTAGCATAAAGTAGCTCACAGAATTCCATCTTTTAGGTTGAAAAAAATTCACCTCTAAACCTTGTTTGTCACTAATTAATTGACACATTTTTACATGCAGTTACAGAAACAATCTGCTTTTGATATTGTAATGTCAATTTGCAAGACATTGTGAAAGGATATGTGGACAGAAGCTTGCCAGCCAGCTCTGTGGAAGGCAGATACCACCGGTGCATTAAAAGAAAGGTTCTTGGCAAATGGCTGGAGCACCGATTTCCTTTGTCGTCTGCAAAAGAGAAACAATGAGTTAACCACACTATTCATGAACAGAGAGGAGCTTTTATTCTTCAAGCTGAGTCACATAGAAAGGATCAAAAGTGGAAATATTGGCTCATTATCTACCAAATAGGTAGGAAACAAAACCAAAGCACAAAACCCCGCTCCTTTAACGACAATATTGCTAGATTGCAGTGCTCGGTATTTAAAGGCAAAAAACCCCAAACCAGTGTAGATAACGGGCCATAGCTAAAAAAATGGGTCATGGACAGCACTATGCTAAACATTATACGAAAAGACTGCCAGTCATCCAAAGAACAAATCCAAAATTAGTCCACCAAAAGATTGGGAGATGATTTATGTACAACCACTGCCAATATTTGTTTTATTGCAGCTTTATTGTTTTATGTTAACAATTGGATTGTTAAAAAAGGGATCTGCCTCAAGGAATTCAATGTGAAAGCAACACCTCACATCTGTGCCCAGGGTTCCATCTCCAGCTGCCTTACAGACCCATTTGCAATGTAGCCGCTGAGACTGCAGAAAGAGTTATTCCCTGGCAGGCTGGCTGCCCATCAGTCTTCCTCAACATCTGCAATCTTAGATTATTCTCTGTCTGTCACTCTTTTAAAAGACAGTAGACGATATGCATGTATGAAACGGGAATGACACATGGACTACACTTGTCAAGAGAGTGTGTATACAAGGAAGAGAGGCATGATTTCCAACAGACAACAAGTATATGAGCTCTGCTAATACTTTCATTAGGTTTTAGAACAACAGGTTTGATGGTGGTCTACAGAAATGGATATATGGGAATTCACTACAGTCAGTAGCAAGATCTGTCCGTCCCTCAATTATTTAATAGTCTCTCACCTTTAGATACTTTTTTCTCTCCACATGGGAAAAAAAATTAATACCTCATTCCAATCAAAAGCTGTCCTGCATTTCAAGAGAATCGAAATGTAGCTTTGTGAATTAAGGCCCCATTTCAAAGCATTTAAGCCTATCCATGAACTCATCTGACTGCAATGTGACACGTCATGATTAATGGTGTTATGGATCAAAGTCTATTTCATCACTTCTTTCCCTCAGACCTGGTACATCACATTTTAATAAAAGTAAAAAGATTACATGAGCCTTAAGTCATATTCTTGCCAATTATTGCATGATGATTTGGAAAACCTTTCAAAAAAATGACTGGTCAGAAATGCAGCTGTGTAACCACTCAAGACAAAGATCAATGCCAGAAATAACTCCCTGAGTAATTCAACTAAACACTTCTCTTGGTGAAGGCCAGCATTTTAAAAACCACTATACCCACCATTTTGCATTATCTGTATTAATAAAATTTAATACAGTATGCATGTGATTAAAATTCTGGCCTGTGTGATTCTGGGCCAAAATGAAACATGGAAAATTTTACAGAGCAGAAATGTTGTTTGTCAAGGGAAAGACTGGCTAAATCAGAGAACAGCAGGGGTTATATTATAAGATGAATTTCAAGAACAGTAAAGTAAAATATTGAAAAAGCGTACCAAACATTTCAATACAAGTGTTCAAAAGCTCATCTAATGTTGCAGCCTTCCCAAGTGTGTTTGACCCCATTGTCCTTTAAGCGTTGTCAAAAAATAAGAGACATTTTCACCATGCAGAAGGATGTTTCTTCAGTTGCTCAGTTTTTCACTTTATTGTTGGTTGCAGCCTTAGCTGGACTTCAAGGAAAAATCTGAAGAAAGTAAAAGAAATCATAATCATATGACTATATGGAAGACTTACCAGGATGCAATGTTTACAGTTCAACTCATCTTTTCTATAAACTGTTTTTTCACCACACAATAAAGAGAATGTGAAAGACTGCTGTAAGCTTTCCCTACATTCCAGCTTGTGTCTTTAAGTGTTGTCTAATTGTTTGTCCACCAGCACAAAATAAATCCACAGCTAGGGTCATAAAACAGAAACCAGATGGTAAATGAGGATATGCATGTACAATGACGCACATTTTGTTCAGGTCATTTTATTTACACTTGATAAGTCACTTTTTGTCAATAACCCTGCTTTTATGTTTTTAAACATAACCATTTTTTTCCCCTAAGCTTACCAGTTCATAGTAATGCTAATGGTCTTAATTGGCACAGACCACATAAAATGTTTAATTAAGTTCATAGCAAACATTAAACTAGGAGGCAGTTTTTCAGAGAACCTTAAGATCAGTCCCTACAGCTTTGTTAAATAAATCTTCTCACAGTAGCTGAACACTCACAGAAAGCTGAACACATACAGAAACCTCTAAATTGTACCATACATCTACTATGCATTCAATTATCAAACATCCATTTACCTGAAGATGCACAAAATACCCTGTTACAAGCTTTCAGAAATAATTTTACAGGTTATATTTAAAGAACAGAAGAAATCAGTATTTTATTGTCTATCTGTGACTAAGCCCCACTACTGCCTGACCGTAACAAGTGTTTGAAATGTGACAAACAATAACAAAGTACATCCAGAAACTTTTCTAGAAAAAAAGCCAGGAGTAGAGCTACAACAATCCTTGAAGCAAAAC
Source organism: Aquila spilogaster (assembly GCA_024606505.1). NCBI lineage: Eukaryota > Metazoa > Chordata > Aves > Accipitriformes > Accipitridae > Aquila > Aquila spilogaster. The sequence goes on along the minus strand of JANHGO010003738.1, from coordinate 3,289 downwards.
AACGCAGGAATTTGGGAAATTTCTTTTCAGAAGTTGTTGCATGTAACATAACCTTTTAATGTTGGTCATGCAAAGCACTGATGAACTATATGCCTGCTTTAATTCACCCACAAATACCGTGTTTTTCAAACCTACCACATCACAGACCTTGTACTGCACACTCAGTCCTGGTGGGACTGGCATCCTTCACCCTTTTTAGTAACCCACCCTGCCCGGCTCCCAAATGCCACTATTACAACGAGCACAAGAGTGCTCTGAGCCAGGTCCCTGTGAGCTTGCAGCCCTTCAGACATCACCGTGGGCCAGCCACCCAAGGGACACCAGGCAGTGGCAGCTTTGCTGGCCCTGCTGGTGCTACCTCAGCCAGCCAGCTCACATGCATGGCGCAGGCAGGTATGCTCCTTTCTCAGCAAAATGCAGGGCCAATGTATCCTGACACAACTCCCACTTCCTAGAAAGAGAAGAAAATGCTGCTCATGCAGGCTAGGTCTACACTATTGAACTGACCATGCCCAGACCGGCTCCCAGGTGCAAAGGCCAGCTAGCAGAGGTTGGCCTGTAATCTACATCAGTGAAGTATCTCAACCTCCCAAACAGGGTTGGCATGTGCAAGCTGCTCATTGCTGGCCTATGCTAACTCCCACCTGCACCTCAGATCCACTTAGGAGACCACTGACTGGTTAGGGACCTTCTAGCAGCAAGGCACATTGCATCCCAGCACCTGGAAAAGTGTCCCGCACTGGATAATTCTCTATAGACCTGGCTTCAGAGTCCTGTGGTCCCCAGGCTGCTTTAAGCATACAGCAGTGTTTTGCTTGGAAGACCTTCAAAATGTACCGTTCAGCCAGAGATACTATTACCTTTAGATGGGTGCCTACAGCCAGGTTCTTTCCAGTCCCAGCCAAAAAAGGATTTAGACATGACACACTTTTCCCTGAAGCTGAGAGAAGAAGCCTGCAGGAAATAAGCACAGCTCACTGAGTTTCTATATGTCAATGCACACACAATGCTGCAGCAGCCCAGGTCAGCCAACAGGAAACATGAGCAGAGAGATACAAGCATGAGTCCTGCTCTGCCAGTGCCTTCCTCCTAGCTGGAAGAAAGCACTTTCCTCTGAGTTTGGTAGTGTAGAACCCCCTCTTGAAGGCACACAGATCTGTTTTTCCAGGAGTCGAGCAGAGCTATTTGCAACAAATTGGGGGAAAACTAGTCCTTTCACACAACAGTAAGCAGTCAGAGCACTCACCTAAGAAAAAGGGGAAGGTGGGTACACAGTGGTCCTTGGCTTTGAAGCCTTGCTTGACATTGTAGCAGAAGGCGTCCTAACAGTTAGGTCTGGGTCTAGGCTGGGTAGCCTCAACCCTTCCTGCTATAGCTGTGTCATTGCACAAAAAACGAAGCTGTCCAAAGTGGACCAGAGAGAACACAGGGAGGTAATGTGGCTCTCTGACCTGCTGGTCAGGCCACACTTGAGCCACGGTTGCCCTAGGTTCAGTCTTTCTTTCCAAGACTGTTTATGTATTTAAAGGAAAAAACCCAAAAAGTAGAGCATTTGCTTGGTTTACTTGCTTTGAGAATTAGCCAGCAGCTGAGCAGTGTTTTTCAAGATCATGACTTTGTACTTTGGCACCTAACTTTTGCTAGAATCCCACTTTGGGCATGTTTGTCCTTTTTGACTACCCCAAAGTCCTTCCCTAAGTGCTTAAATTACTGGCTTGGTTTTTTTAGAGAGCCAGCTATCTCGTTCTTCCAACTTCATCTGACTTAGTATTTTTTTTCAAGAGAAGAAAAATAAAATAAATTTTACACTGGCTATTTCAAAATATTTTTTAGTCAGCTCTTTAAAATATAGAATTGAGAAAAGCTATTGCATTTTCTGCCTATCCATTGAAAACTGCTAAGCATGAAATGTAGGAGGGGAAGAGATTTGATCCACCTTTTCAGTTTTGTTAGTGTTACCATCCTCTATAATATATAGCACAGGAGAGTATAATTCCTATCTTCTGTTGGCAACAATTAAGGCAGCCATATAGTAATCAGTAAATAATTCTCCATGTAAAATTGCAGGATTTTTTTTAATTACATGACACTACTTAACCTGTAGATACCTAGATCCTGATGTTAGACTACCATCCCCCCAAACAGCCTATCTGACCACTAAATGGCTTTATTCTCATAATGCTTCTAAAAGAAGAATAAAACATTTCCACTGGAGGAAGAAGTGGCTGACTGGGGCTAAGCCACATATCCGCAGCTGATCCAAAACCTGATATCACATCTCTTGACTGCAGACTCCAACAACCACAACCATTACATCATTAAGCACTGCTGTTCTACTAGAACAATAAACATCTTGTCTATATCATGCCACAATGGTATCCAACCACACCAACACCTCTAGAGATGGATGAGTAAAATACAACTATGAATTTTGTCTACATAAATTAAATAAATTATATTTTGATAGTCAATGGCTCAACACGAGAAGCACAAAAAATCATACATGTAATAATACATTTATATTATATATATAAATGTATAATAATGTGTATATAAAAATGTATCATATATGTACATAATACACATATATAATACATGTAAAGAGTTAAAAACTTTGAAGGAAGTGGTTACAAAAAATTGATTGCCAAAGGTGCAGTTGGACTTCCAAATAAAGATAACCTAGAGAATCTCTGCCCCCAGATACTTCCTAATGTAACTCTGAGACATCTCATTGCCATCCAGCTGTTTCAGGATTCAGGAAAGCTGAATAAGAAAAACAGAGCTCACCCAATGAGATGACACAGTTAGTGAATGACTGCCTACTACACTGAAACTAAAAAAAATATATTTTTGCCTTATAATGAAATTATAAATCCTATTGGGTTTACTGTGGTTAACAGAGGTCATTAAGGACACAAGGAGGCACACAATCCTCCACAGCTATCCATTCTCATTTCTTAATCAGGTCACTTGAAATGACAGACTCCACTACGAGTGTTGCTGGGAACCTGCCACATGCCGGGAAGGGACTTCAGGGCAATAGTCAGGAATGGGTGAAGGATGGTAGGAAAATGATCAATATAAGCCTTAGTGTTCCCTCAAAGCTTACAGCTTTGTCTAAAGGACCCCCTTCATTTAGGTAATAGATACAACCATAATATTCCTATGAACCAAGTCAAGGTATCAGGCATGTCATGCTTTATTTCATGACATTTTACCATTATGGGATGAACATTTCCTACTTAGGGGGAAAGCAGAAACATCTGCAGTGATGTGCCCAGAGGTAAGA
>JANHGO010003737.1:0-26422 GCA_024606505.1 Aquila spilogaster | reverse complement strand
CCGGGGTGTGGGCCCGTGGGTCTCCTCACCCCTTTGTCACGGAATCGGGCCGAACCAGCCCTTAAACCGTTGACAACTCTTTAGCGGGATCTGGGGTGATAAGACAAGGAGAAATGGTCTCAAGCTAAAAGAAGGGAGATTTATATTGAATATAAAGTTTTTCACAATCAGGGTGGTGAAGAACTGGCACAGGTTGTCCAGGGAGGTGGTGGATGCGTCGTCCATGGAGACACTCCAGGTCAGGGTGGACCGGGCTCTGTGTGCCTGATAGGGCGTAGATGTTCCTGTTCATTGCAGAGGAGTTGGACTAGATGGCATTTATGGGTACCTTTCAACTCAAAGGGTTCTATGATTGTTTCAGATGTGTGGTTGGCCACTTCACTGGGTATACTGGATTGAAAGGAGCTACTGAAAGTGTACCAGTGTTGTGGGATGCCTGCATGAGGAATATATATCCTGCCTTTACCTGAGCGAGTAGTGTGAGAGGTCACACTTTGGATGCCTCCATGTCACAGGCAACCAGAAATTGAGCTGTTTTCTTTTTGCCAGCTGTATTCCTGTAGTACGTTCAATCCTCACCTAAGCGGTCAGTCTATAGCTCATTTACTTTGCAACTCACGCAACTTTGAGAAGATGAAATTTACTGCTGCCATAAAGCTAGTGTTAGAAGATGCTGTGTGCATGTATTTTTGGTGGCAATACCACTGGTCCTCTAGAAGGAGAGCTGGGTATAGCTGATCACCTCCTTTTGGAAAGCCTAAATGTGCTTTATCATAAAACAGAAGAGAACATCCATTTCAGTTAGATCAGTTAAGTACTCTGCCCTCCAAGGATTTTTCCTTCAGTCCTTGAGAAGAAAGCTTCATTCTGACCCTTGTATTTTTCCATGCATAGAGCCATGTCTCTTTGGTTTCAGTACAGGCTGTGTGTGTACCATCTTGACCTTGGGAAGAGACCTGTCTGGGGAAAATGCAAATTTCTTGAAGTTCTGTATCTCACACTCATGTCCCTTGGTAGAGCTTTGAAAAGTGCCAAACAAGCCACCTCTGCTTCTTTTGGCTGCTCACTGGCTGGAGTTCCTCAGAACTGACTCAGCCTTCACACATGGGCTGGAGGAATTTTTTTCTCATCTCCTTGAGATCAGTACCTCCACTCTGTTGAACATGAGCAGTATTCTCATCTTTCCTGTCTACTAAATTTCTTAGTTGACTGAGAAGCAATGACTTTAGAGCTCCCAAAGATTATATAGTAATTTCTTGATTAAACCAGCACTTTCAAACAGTTGTATAGGATTGTATAATAAATTCTGAAAATATTATTAAAAGGTTATAACAAAGGTAGACCATAGATGATGAGAACAAATGAAAAATTTTGTTTAGTGCTTATTTCCTTTTCTAAAGACACTAAGCACTCAGTACTTCAAGGAATGCGATCTCTCTGCAAGCAGGCTTTGTTCAGGTCATGTCACTGATTATCCTGGAGTGGAGAAGGCATCAAGAGCGCTGCAATTGTAAGCACTGGAAAACGTAATTATGCTACCAAAGACCATCTTTATTGAGGAAATTAGCACACACATATACCAGCAAGTATCATGGGAAAAGTTAATTCCTGCAGAGGATTTTTCAAAATGGAGGAGGACTTAAGTGAGGTATAATTCTTCTGTGTGATGCCCTTGCACAGAGACATGAATTTCGATCCATGAAATTGAATGAGATGATCTACAAACCTTTGGCCATTGTGGGCTCAATCATGCAGCATTCGGAGCTCTCAGGCTCTGCTCCAGCAATGCACTCAAGTTTAATTGGAATCATGTGAATATTCCCGTGCAAATCAATGGGAGGATTAACAATATATACGGAAGTGAGGTGGGCACTTAAGTTCCTAGTTGGACTGAGGCCAGGCACACAAATAATCACCAAAGTGCTTCCTATATTAAATAATGACTGGTAACAAAAATAAGCCCTCCAAGATCTGACCAGAATTCAAAAAAATGCATTTTTCAAATAGCTGTGTGTGCCCAGTGATTTGAGGGGCCTCTAAAAGTCAGTACTACGATTTCCACAGACTGCAAATGTATGTCAAAAAAGCTAAGTCTATTTAGATTTATACTTTAAACAAACTGTGCTTAACTCCTCAAGTTACATAGTATAACTGCTGTTTCAGTTACAAAATTAAACATAAGATGCATCTTAAGATTTTCTGTAATTGTCAAGGATTTAATTGATGATTCCTTAGGGCAACATACCAAAATGAACTTCCCACCTGCAGTTTTGTTATTGTTAACCCAGCCATCAGTTTCCTCCTCTTTCCTTGACCATGTTTATACACAGGGGACCACCAGTCCCATCAGAGCTAGTTGGGACTCAGGCCATCTCTGTCTGTTGGAAAAGGACTGATTTGTTACCCTCTGTACTTGTAACACATTTCAAAAATATTCTGCCATAACTGGTAGCAATTTTGTACTTCACAACCATCTTTGCTTTCAAAAGCTTTCTCACAGGGAGCAGCTGGTCATCACCCTCTTTGTGTCCTGCTTTGTGCTTGGTGTTGCAGCCACTCACTTCTACCTGTACAAAGTTTGTGCCCCTGTAGCTCTTCCTTGCCCTGCCTGCTGCTAATGCTGGCTCTGGTTTGCGTCTGTACCATAAACTGCATTGGAGTACATTCAGCTGCCAAACAAAAACCTTTTCTTCTTGTATTTTTCCTGAGCTATTGTTCAGGTGGCTCAGCTCCCCAGTTCAGCACAACATGCCGCCACAAAGACATCTGGAGGTAGTGAGTGCAAGAGGCAAAGAGCAGAAAAATGCTTTAGTTGCTGAATGCTCAAACCAAAGTTCTTTAACACACTGACAAAAGAAAGAAAAAAAAAAAAGGTTGAACAGCGGAGCTTCCCTTCACCTTTTGTGCACTTCACCTTTCACTTGCTGTAACAGGCAGATCTGGTTCACCATACTGCCATAAGATTACCAGTGCCAGTACAGGAGAGGAGGTGGGAGGAAAAGTTGTTCCCTCTTTCGGCAGCAGCATGGTTTGAAATTGGCTTATGTCCATTATGGAACTGCACCTTCAGTGATATTTTTGTATCTGAAAAGATAAGAAACAGATAATCTTTAGAAGTACAGTTGACACATCAGATACTTGAAAAATGAGAGATGCTGAGAGGCAGTGAATAGCGAAGTGGCTCAGTAGGAAAGAAGACATCAAGTAATATTTTTGCAAAAGAATAGAGAGAAGCAAAGAGTGAATATAGCACAGAGCTGTAGCAGCCAGGTGTACCTGCGAGTTACTGAGTGACAGCACAGGAAGAAGTGATAGTAGTGACAGGTGGCGCAACAATTAGTTATGGTCTGTGAAATGAAGTTAGCATACCCAGAAGGTCAGAAAAAAATGATGGTTTAGAGAAAGCTAATTACATAACTTAAAAAAACATTTCATAAATGTGAAAGTCACATTTTGTTCACCTCCGGCCTTTTTGTATCATCTTGGGCTTCCCCGCTCTTTTCTTGTCGCATTTATTTTATGCAGAAACCCATAACTCTTCCATTTATTTCTATACTCTCTCTTATTTTTCCTGCATTAGCCTTAATGCAACTTGGTCCTGCCAGAGCCTCCCAGCTGTGTGGCTCAGGGCTGTGCTCAGAGACGATTCCGAGAGGCAGCAGCACACCTGGCTGTAGCATCCTGCCTGCGACAGGGGATGGCTGCTACAGGAGCAGGCCACTTCCCGACTGGGTCTTAAGGAGCTGCCCAACCTCCTTCGATCACCACTAATCCTCTCCTGTCTCTCTGTGTTTACTCCTCTGGCATAGGTGAAAAATAATGCCATGAACCTGAGGAGGCTTTTTTAAGGGTTTCACTGGGAAATGCCTGCAAGAGTAGTGTGGCAGCCTGCTCCCTAAGAAGCTGTGAGGAATGTCCCCAGAACTGTTATTTTGTATTAAACTTCTTTTGCTGACAAAAGAATTAATTAATGCTGCTCAGTGCAACTTGCTCTGGGTTGCTAGCTTAGTATTCTTAGTAAATTAAACATTTGCCCTTTCACCAGCAGTTCCTTAGAGGTTCTGTGGACCAGTCTTGCTACTTACACTGCCATCACCTATCTTTTACCATCACATACCTGATACCCCTTTCCAGATAGTTTAAGTAAACAGGTGTAACTGTCTCCTCACAAAGAACAGGAAAATAACTGGAAATGGTTTTGAACCTGTGTTCAGTTTTCTATGTTCTTTTTTTGTTGGGAGCAGTGGGCTCTTGAGCTGCAGCATTTAGCTCTAGATGGAACTGTTGCAGTACTTCCAGTCTGATCCTTCCGTGTCAGATTTAAATTTCAGGTGCTAGCCCTGTCCTACGTCCCTTTTCTGCATGCTGCCATATAAGTGTCCCAAGCATCTAAAAAAGTAGTAGCTCAAGCATCTGTATGTGCGATAGTGTGTGGGTTTTAAGTGTTTTGTATTTATAATCACTTGGTTTTACTTTTTTTAATACTGAATTGCCAGAAACTTTTATTTCACTGGGCAGATGAGAATTTTCTTATACACTGAGTTGTAATCACTTTGTTCATGGGCTTTTGGCCATACATTTATTTTTAGAAATGATATAGTTCTTGCCATTTTCTTGTTGGTACATAGAGTTTAATCTGGAACAAGCTATGGCCAGATCAAATAGCAAAGCATTTACAATTCAGAATTTAAACACAAAATAGTAGTGATTTAAAATGTAGCAATGCTTTTTGTCATGTAGTTGAAGCCAGAGACTTAATCTGCCTTAATCTTCTACTGCTTGAAAAATGGTAGAGAATAGAAATTTCTAGCCCTCCTGTTCAAAATCAACCATAATGATTTTTTTTTCTGACATTGTCATATAAATAAGTAGAATACAAATGAGTAAATATAAGGAAAGAAAAAAGGTTTTCATTAGCAGGATTTTAGTTTGACTTTTTTCCCTGTTTTATTTCTTTCCATTTTATTAGTTTCGCTCATTTCACATTGGTTCTAACAAAAAAATAATAATTCCTAGTTTGGGAATTTCCTGACAATTAATTGACAGCTCCTGACAATCACTTGACTTCTAGCTGAGCTAATCAGTGATTGCTAGAGCTAATTCCTCCAAACTGCTTAAGAGCTTAATTTAAGATCCTCCAGATTTGTGCTGCTAATAGGACATGATGGAGAGCTACGGCATTGCAAGTGGTATTGTCCGTGTTCCCCACAATAAAAGTAGCGAGAGGTGTGTGTGAACCCCGGCCCACCTCATCCACAGCTTTGCTAAGTGGTGACCAACACATACTAACAACAAAGCTGCTGAACAGCTCTGAAAAAAGCATGAATAATGGTTTTTCTTTAACTCCTGCAACAATTGCAGGCAGCTTCCCCAGGACTTTTGGCAACTACATGAAGAACTTAGTGAGGAATTGCCAAGCCCTCATTCTACTTTTAGGATCTGTGTCCTGCAGCTGTTTAAACTATTGTGTTGTGGGTCCTAGACTTGTGAAGAAACTGTATTGAGCAGAAACCTTATTTCTTTGTGCTTTTTGCTATAAATGCATGCACTGGATTTGCCTTTCTTCTGATATCTAGGACTTTTAGTAAAACATGTCAGTGAAGTCAAAACAAGAATTAATATATTTTGGCACTGAAACATCTGTAGCAATTTTGAATCTTCTGTCAGCTCTCTTATCAGCTCTCAGCTTTGCAAGTGTTAGCATTTGCTGACAAAATGGGATTTGGGGCTTTTGGCTATCCTGTTACAAGTTTGCTTTGTTTTCTTGATAGTGTTTTGCAGGAGTGCATATGCCTCAGAAATTTTCTGTTCCTTTATGTGCATTTTGGCTGAGAAACCTTTGTTCTGAAGCATCTGTGACACTGTGCCTGGATATTTCTGAATATGAATGTGAGCTGAATTTAATGTAGAATGCTATTGCAAATTAATCAGAGATACATTTAGAGTAGGAGCCATTGCACCATAGTTTAAATGTCTACCATATCTATTTATATCCTTTTCAGCTTAAGAGCTATGTAAATAAATACATATATAAAATAAACATTTCTTGATAGTTCCAAGATATCTGTCAGTATGTCTGGAACAATGGCTGGAACAGTGATCTTAAGTTTGCCATCTCATCAAATAGAAATGTAAATGAAGTAAAGAATTCCCAAGTAGGGCTCTCTTATGGCACAGCTTTGAAAAGCACGCTTGGCAGTGGTGCCAGCTGAAGCAGCTGCTCTGTCACCCGATGATGTTCACCACCTCCTCTGTGTCAGTTCCATAGCTGGTAAGCAAGGAGCAGAGCTACGGGAGCAGTTTGTGGCCCAGATTGCGGTGCGGCTCCGCGCAGAGGCGCAAGGAGCATGATGAGTGGCCCAGCTCACAGCTGGCACTGCTGCATCTGCCAGGAGGGATTCTCATCAAACTTTGTCTCTAAAAAGCAAAGCAGTGTCGTACGTGAGTCCAGCACAGGAAATAGATAGAACGACTTGCCTAGCATTTGGCCAAAGCATTTATCTTTAAAATAAATGTAATGAGACAGATTCAGCATCCAAGTATCTCAGCTTAGTCACACCACAATATGGAAGCATATAATCCAACAAATGGGAGGTGTGAACATGCTGGCTGTTGAACGTGCTGGCACTTCCAGATCCTCCTCAGCCACGCTGCTTCCAAAATGACCGGAGGCTGCTGTAGTATCTGTATCAAGGAGAAAATTAATGGGACTATGGAAAAACAAACTTTTATTAGCACAGAGAGCTAACAAAACTGCTTGGGTATTTTATCACTTTTATGGCAAGTTCGTCAGTAACAGTGTAAGTGACATTTCTCAAGTTTAAGACTGCTGTGAAGGAGTATGGTCTCGGTTTGAAAATGTGATGTGCTCTCTGAGAGTAACACTTATCCTCCAGAAACATCCTCAAGGTCAAGTGTGGTTTCAGCAAGCTTTCTGAAAGCGCTGCTTGTTCCTCCTGCGATGGTGCCACGGCTCAGCAGTGCCTGTCACTTTGTGGGGAACGTCTTCACTCACTATTATTCACTCATAGGTAATGAAGGCAGAACTATATTAAGTCACTTACTTCATATATCCAAATGTCAATTTAAGGGTGATGGCATAACGTTAAATCAAATTTTGAAAGTGGAGCAGTTTGCTCATTTGTTATTAATATTGCCTGACATGTCTGCTCATAAAACTCTTTCCAGGTGCTCCAAACTCTTAAAATATTAATATTTCAGCACTGCTTTTGTCTTGATATTATAGTTATCTTGGAAAACTGCCGCCAAAAAGAGCTTGTAATTATAGACATTATGAGATCATGGGAAAGCCTGCTGCTTTGGCCATGCTTTAAAAAAAAGTTATGATTTTCTGCTAATTATTAGGAGAATGGGACAATCTGGGATTTTGGAGCCTGTGATGAGGTCATGGAGGATGTGGCTGAAGAGTGAGCAGAGTGAGGCACAGGAGGCTGAGACAGGCAGAGGAGTTGGGTCCCGACAAGGTTGGGCCACCCGAAGCCTGCGGTGAAGTTGTTGTTTTGGTGTCAGTCAATATCTGGGGAGCAGCCACTCAGACAGCTCCTCCCACTCTGATTCCTGGTTGTGGAATTCACATAGTGGAGTTCTGCCTCTATTTGCATCTGAAACATCCATCTGTATCTCTGTGAATGTTATTATAATGACACAGGGGAAAGTTACCCAGGAAGCAACATTTAAACATATTATACTTGCACAGTCAAGCACTTAAAGGTCATATAATACCAGAACTGAATATTTTTCAAAGATTCTTAATTTGCTCTTATGCCTGTTTGAGCACTCACGCTGTGTATTGTAATTTTTAATGTAGTTTTTGTCTGCAATTTTATGATGTAAATACTGTTATAGGTCAGGCTTGTTACAAGTAGGCTTTTAAAGATGTGAAATGCATGAGAGCCTCTAGTTTTTAGATAGACTTTAAAGTGTAGGTCTAAAATATTCCAAGGTTGGTGTTTTGGGGTGTTTTCAAATGTGCTCCATCTTTCCCTGAACTGGGGGCACACGAGGATCCTTTTCCCAGGCACTCTAAGCAATGGTTTCTTCCTGACAGGGCTTAAGAACGAGCAGCTGGTGCTTGAGCAGGAGCTTAGCGTGAACATGGTCCCGAGGATTATTCCTTTCCTTTATTTGGACTGAATAATTCTTACAAAGCTTTTAATGTCACTGATAAAAAATACCCACCTGATGATCTTCATTGTTAGAAGTTACATAAGGATTGGAAAAGATTCACTCTGCTGAAGCCAATGTAATAAATCAAAGGTGTTTTAAATCAAAATCACCCATGAATTGATGCATGTATTCAATATAATTTCATTTAGCAAAATGCATGCGTTCCCCACCTACATTCTCTATTCACCAACCAGTCAGCGCCTTCCAGAACTTTCTAGTTGGCTGCTAAAAATTGCTTTACATAGAAAATACCAAGTGATTTCAAAACCCCTTTTTCTTCCTGTAACTACTATTGCTCAGTCCCAGCTGTTAGACGCTCTTAGGCACTGGCACTGGCAGATCTGCGTATGTAAACTGAAGCTTATGTTGGGAGCAGAAGTCGGTGATGCCTTCCCCTGTTAATTAGGTAGCTTTCGACACAGAAATGAGTGATTCCTTTCTTGCTAACAGTGAATAGCTAGTATTCTGGACTTGCAAGTAATTTTGCCTTGGAAGAGAAACCTTTAATGGAGCCAGGTGGGCTGTCTGGGGTGTGGTCCTGGTTGTTTGAAACACGAGGTCACTTGCAAAAGCAAATGGAATGAAACTGTGTGTTTTTTTTCTCCCTATGGCTTCAAACTTGTTTCAGCAGTCCCTCTCTCTGTGCTTTTTCTCAAAGCAGACGCTGTTTCTGCTCTTCTACCTTTGCTGCTCCTTTCTTTGCAGTGTTTGTCCTTCTCTTCCCCTTGTCGCCCAGGGACAGCTCCACTACAGTCAGTTTTCTTTTGAATTATGATGTGGCCCTGGTGGCTCCCAGCTCTGTTGTTGCTCTGAGTGCTGCTGTGGGCTGGCCATGCTACGGAAGGTGCCCGCCTTTCCAAACCAGCATTTACCTGGGCTGGAGGATACAGAAGCTTTAATGGATTCCTCCTAATATCTAGTACAGCAGTCAGTATTTTAACATGGAATCTGCTCACTTCACTTGGATTTGCTGATTGTTTTATTTTTTTTCCACAAGTCACTATTCTGTCATGACAGATGTGGTTGCTGTTTAGCTGTTATTAGCCTATTGACATTCATAAGAATATTAATTTGCGCTTTCTACATTAAAGGCAAACCAGGCTGTAATCCTTCTGAACAAACTAAAATCATACCATTGACTTCCAGGTTTTGTCCTTTAAATCCTCATCCCACAACCACTAACATCTATACTTCACAGCTACTGTTGTATAGAAGCATCTGTGCAAACGTGATTTCAGATTTCTGCTATGTGCTTTTATATATATATATATTTAAAAAATGTTAAATATTTTCTCAGATCTTTATTCAAATTATTCCTAATTTCTTGGCCAAATTGACTGTTATTGCTCTTCCTAACCTCGTTGCATCAGTGCTAAACCACAGTCACTGAGTTGTTTTCCTTCTTTTCATCCTAGGCCCTAAAAGCAGAATGAGCAACCTTGTGTTTTTATACCAGTGCGTATCGTGTCATGTACCCTCTGCTGTCAGAAGACTCAGCTCAAGAGAGCAGTTGTGCATTGACAAGCTGAACTGGAAAGGAATTCCTGCCTGTCTTCCTCATAACCCCTCTGTTTCTCAGGCAGGGTTTTGTTGTGCCAGCCAGCTACCTTGTATTTTATTCTGGGAATAATGATGTAGCATGAACAAAGCCATCATTTGGTCAGGAATTGTTAGGATAGATTAGAAAAACAGCATAACTTAGAGTAAGTAGCAAAAATTCATTAATATATATTGAAAAGGAGAGGAGAATAAACGTAATTTATGGAGACATTTATGAAAAAGAATAGAAATCACACATTTTAACTTAGGAATTACATTTCTTTTGTGATGGATCACACTTGACTGAGTTACTTTTACCACATTTCTCCCCTGTGAGAGCTGCCCTGTCTCCATAATTTGACTTCCTATATAGAAGGCAAGAATTTGTGCTTTTCTTTTACACATTTTTCCCTCAATATCCCTAGTGCCAGAGAGAAAGGGACAGATCTTTACATAACACACAAACTTTGTTTATGGATTTAATGTAAAACAAACCCAATGTTTGCTGACATCAATGCAAAGATTCATTTTAATCTCAGTGGGCCTTGTTGTCCATAACGTAGTATTTCTTTTGTAACATTGGCTTGGAGTTAATACCTAAATCTGATTTCAGCTAGCTCAATGCAGTATTTTTTTTTTAATTACACACTGCTTTGCTTTGTTTTAACAATTCCTTCCTTAATAATTGTGCAGATCAGGAAAAAAACCATAAAGCTAACTGGCTTTTCTTTTCCCAGCCCTTTCTCCTGACCTTTTCCCTCATCTTTCTCTTTGTGTTCCCTTGATTTAGGCACTCTTACTTGCCTTATTTTCAAGATGGTAGTTTGCAGTGAACATAGCGAGGATCATGTTTTTCATCTATTCTTTGGATCCAGAGATAAAGTTTCCTAGTCCATGTGGATGGAATAAGTTGTATTTTACCTAAAAATGGAAAGAGACAAAGTAGCACATTTCATGGATGTTAAATCTCGGCTTTACATTAAAACATGCATGCATAAACTATTTTCCTTGAATTATTGTATTGTATTATGGATGCTATATTGGTTATTTACAAACTCTACCCCCAAAAATGTAAGAATATGCAAGCCTCTGTGTTTCCTGCAAACTATGACACTGATACCGTGTAACTTGGGAACAGTGATTTAATTTTATTTACCTACATATAAAACAGGGTTAATGCCCCCTCACAACTTTGTAGCCATGAACATTAACTAACGTAAGTCTTATTTGTAAACAGAAATTATATTGACAAAATTGCAGAAAGAGCACTAATGAGGCCTAAGTGGCTTAGGGAAGTAAATATTCTGTTCGGCTTTGGTGAGTCAAAGTGATCTCATTTTATACTCTAATTGCATCTTTGATATTTTCCTGCTCAAGATAATTACAAGCATGATAATAACGACTGAAACTACTGTCAGCTAAATTCTTGCTTTGTAAGACCTCACATTTACTGAACAAAACTTTTTACATTAGAAGAAAAGGAGCAATGGAATACAATACTTGGTTCCTAGGTAGACAGAGAGCAATGGACAGATGCAGGATTGTGTGTGTGTGTATATCTATTAGATGCTGTCATGCTATGAGACAGCCTGGTTTTTTAATGATGTCTTTCTGTATTCTGTTGTCAACTGGCATACTGTTTGCACCAGTAAGTAAACGCCTTCTAAAGATGCCCTGGGGAGCTATTACAGAGCAGAATGCATCACACAAATTTCATATTTTGCTCTTCTGTCATACATTGTCTCTGGCATAAAGGCACATTTAATACATCTGGCTATACACTTTTCATAGGATGTCACATTCATCTGGAATATTTTAGATCTTTCTGACTACAACAAATGCTCATTTGTAGCCACTGATACTGACTTCCTAAATTAATTTGCTTCACTGTTGTTCAAAATAGTTTTATTTTTGTTAGTTTTTTCTGTGACTTTTTCTGACAAGTTTGTTCATAGAAATATGTTTGCTTTGGTTGAACACTTGCCTAAACCATGGGGATTTACTCTGAATATTTCTGAGAATTATTTAGAAGCAAGCAGGGAACTGAAATGTGTAGTGGCTCTGAATTTTCAATGTTAAATAATGCATGCACAACTTGCAGTGACCAGTTTTCAACCAATCCAGACTGAAACCTACTTACATAAAACCATTCATTAAATCATTTAAACCCAGGAACAGATGCAGAGAAGTGGTCTCCTCTCCTGTTTGCAGACAGTTCCAGAACAGAGGAAAGGCTTGGGTGTTTGCTATAAACAGAGTGCTGGTTATAACGTTATGACAAAACCATTCCTTTATCATGACCACTGGATAAAGATCCCATGTAAAACCTGACAGCCCTTACTTAAAGATGTGTAGCCAGTTTCATCATGATTTTCCAGGGAGTTTTTTATGGTTGTTACCCAAGATACCCTGTCTCCAGAAGATGGTCCCGTACCTAAAACTGATCTTTTTTTTCAGATGGGAACTTGAGATATAGACTTAATTACTTGTTTACATTTTGGTTCTAATCTCAGCAGTACTAAGAAAATTTCAAGCAGCTTTACTTGTAAAAATAGATACAATTAACTTGAACCCCGTTATTTTCAACATTATTCCAATCTTTCCAATATTAAGCAGTAGAAAGGGAGATGTCTTAACAGTCATCTCTCTGCACTTCACTAGTGTCATAGTACATGATGTTCCTCCCTGTGGAGAATAGCTTAAACTGTTACTTCCCATTCAGTCGATATTTTCTAATTTCTTCACACAGATTAATTGTATTTGCATTCTGTTACTATTTGAGCACTTACATTTTTTAGCAAGAAAAAGTTGACAAAAAACATACTGAATGAATGCACTTTTCATGTAAAAACACTGAACTGGTTTCTGGATATCTGTACATCTTATGGATCTTGGGTTTACCTGATCCACTGGAGGACAAATACTAGATATTAAACCCTACCTACAAAACCCTACCTACCTCCAAAAATTCACCTTCTAATTACATCTGATTTGTAGGTCTCCAGATTTTTTCCAAGAGAATACCAAGTTTCCAGTGAATATAGTATGAGGGCTGCTCTGAAAGCAGTGCCTCCTATTTATTTCCATGAAAGCTGATGCATACACTTCTAAATAGAGTCCTTGAGTGAATTCTACATAACCTTGTATAATTTTCAATAGTAGAAAGTCTTGTTGTTCTAACTTGTGTGGGTCTGAAACAGATTTGGAGGAATGGAAGATATTTGAACTCAGATTGTTAATTGGTCCTTTTTCTGGTCTCAGAGAGCAGATTGACAACTACCAAGTCTGTTATTCTTACAATATCAAGTTTCAGCATGAAATGGAGTAATTCTGTGTGCATGCATAAAAATTGCATAACTGAATCTGATTTTGGCTGTAACAATAACACATATATATTACTGTGGTTCAGAAAGTTGGATAGTTAGACTTGAAAAAAAATAGAACTGGGTGTTTTAATAATGGATTACTAAGCTTGAAGAACTCTTCCTTACTACAGAGATAACTGCATCAAATGAAGAGTCCTACAAGAAGCATCCCAAGAATTTACTCCCAGTCATAAGCTAATCATATACTTAGGTCTCACAATGTCCTAAGAAAAAAGTTATCCATAATGTCATTCTGTGCTTCTTCGTCCTTCCCTTTATCTCCCTAATAAGTAACATGAAGGCTTTAAATTAGTGTTAAAATGGTTAAGGATGTTGAAAATAATGTCAGTAGTACAAATTTTTTTAGTGCTATGAAGTGTGCTACTATGTAAGTTAAGCTATATGTGTATTTTTTATTTTCCTTAATAGATCTAAGCAAGGATTTGTAATTGTATTCTACAGAAATTTCTGTACTTGTACATTGTAGAGTTATTGTTTGTCTCTGAATATGCACTGTTGTTTTTTTTTTATTATTTTAATAGGCCTTGATGATTGCCTCCAACAATACATAAAAAACTTTGAAAGAGAAAAGATCAATGGTGAACAGCTGCTACACATCACTCATCAAGAGCTTGAGGAACTGGGAGTCACTCGCATTGGCCACCAAGAACTGATACTGGAAGCAGTTGATCTGCTATGTGCACTAGTAAGTAATTTTCTGCATCACTCATCTTAATGATTTGGGTATAGAAATTTCCAAGTCAAAATTAAAATAATGCAGACTACATTCTCTCACTATCTGCTTGTACAGAAACACTGGCTTTGCCAGATTAAAGGACAGAGCTGTAGAGGCTTCTTTCAGCTATAGAGGAACTGTGTGTATCCATATGATTCTATGATTTTATGATTGTGTATGATGGTCTATTATTGCTCTTCCTCCAACTTATCAGGCCCTGCATTCAAATGCTTTTGACTATTACTACTGGCATCCATATGGTTCTGTAATTATATGCCATATGCCCCTGCATTCCACAGACATTTGCCACACTACACTAAACCAAGTACACTTGAATGTTTTAACCATGCCAACGTTCGAGAAGGTTGTACTCAGGAACAAGAAGGTAATGTTTATTAGACTGAAGGATTGTTTTAAATGGGATTTAAGGCAAGATCAGGATGATAAAATTGACTTTATCCAAAGAACAGTCATGTGTGTTGATTTAAAGCTTCCTTAGCAACATGCAAGCATCCAAATTTAGAAGAAACCTTTTCATATAACAGGTTATTCTTTCTGTTAGCCTCTGAACAAAGTATTTTATATCAGAAAGTGTTCTTTTTTCTTTTATATTATTCCTGACAGAAAATAAAGTGGATTGTATTAACTTAATTCTAAAGAAAAAAGTGCTTGCTTTTGTTCAAGTGAACAAGGTGAAAGGATGTAGAAAATATATCCAAAAAAACAAAAGTATGTAAATTATAAGTGACAGTTCCAGAATTTTACCTCTTTATTGTGAGTTGTGCTTTTTCTCAAAGTCGCTTATCTCGTGGAATTTTGATAACATAAATAATCTCCAACAGGGAAACTTGCACTAAGCAATAAAAGAGAGAACAATCGCATCAAAATGCACTTGATGTAGAAGAAAAAAACAGTATGAAGTACCTTTTACTGTGCACATGCTTATTGCAAGTACTCTTAATTACAAAATATACTTCATGTACCTTGACATTTACTTCTACAAATTAAGCAACTTCTATGTCAAAATACATGAAAATAATAAATAAAATAGAATTGTTTTAAAAGCGGAAAAATGCTTTTGGCCTTGATGCAGGCATACCTGTAAATTGGTGTGCAATGCATAACCCACTACATTTTATCGTTCCAGAATTATTTTAAATTAAACTTGGATATTTTTCAACTAAGTAATTGCTTTCACATAAAAGGAACCTAAATATCCCACAGTGTTATGTTATTTTATCTAAAGAACAATACAGCGCTGTTGCCTGATACCAGTAAGTCATAGCAGACCCAGGAAATTTCCTCTGGAAAAGAAAACTTCAGTCAAGTGTGCCCATTAGGAGGACCCTTGCTGCTTTCATTTCTTTTTCTTTTTTCTCTCAATCTCACTTCTCTTTTTTTCTTTTTTTTTTAATAAAAGAAACTTACCTCCTAAATGCTGGCCCCACTTCAGGTCAGTAGTGCAGCTCTTCTCTTACTGTGCCTTCCCATGACCTTGTAATTTTCCTTTGAAAGCAGGGTTGGGGATTTTCCAGCTCCTGGTATCTGTTATTTAGCCTCCTGCCTTTAAGCCCTTATCCTTCCATCCTTACTCTTTCTAAAACTCCTACTTAAAAAATACATTTTTTATTTGGCTTCTAAATTTTTATTTTCCTGCTCATTCCATGTGCTTTCTGCTGAGTGAATCTTTGCTGCCTGCGGCTCTGCTCTTGGGGATATTCTCTTCCTTCTGACATTTCTGTCTTGCTGCTATGTACAACACGTTCTTCAGCCCTTGCAGCTTCTTACTGAGCAAGGATCACAAGTACAACTTTTACAAGATTAAGTAATATATCTGTTTTTAACCTATAATAATTTAAGACTAACTAAAAAATATGATTGGAAAATTCTTTTAAATAATGGTAGTGGTTGAATGGTAGGAGATCTAATGCTGCCTTTATTAACACTGAAATACTCTACTAAAATATTGCAGTAGTGCCTTACGTTTTGAAACATTAATTTTTTATTGCACTAGAATTGGGCTGCTTGTTTAGGTGAACAGTGAGAACTGTGGATTAGAGTTAGTTGCTGTAATGGATATTTAGTAGGCCAGACAGTCTTAAGAAAAAAATGAAGTAAAAATAAACATAAAAAAGAGGGATCTGTATCTTACTCATGTCACTAAATAGGAACTAGTATAACTAAATACAAGAAATTCTTTGAATGTCTTAAGGATCCCTAATTTTCTGAGTTCTATCATAAGTAAATGGAATGCAGTCTATGTGCAGCCCCAACCTGTGAGATGTTAATACATTAATGAACTGGGCGTGTATATTTATATATGGACAGAATGTATAAAGTGCAGGATGGTGCAGTAGGAGCAGGGCTCGCTCCCTCTGCCAGCAGTACTCAGCACACCCTGTACTGCCAACCACACACCGGCAGAGCATCCACCATGCTCCACACTGCTTGCTCCCAACCACAGATAGCTGTGCTCCTGTTCACATCAATACTCATCAGTCCTGCTCTGTGCTCTGCGTATCATCCGTTTGCTGGGCCACGTCAATGAGCATTGATTTTTTTTTTTTCTTCTGTACATGGCATTCTAAATTGATTTCTATTTGGCAATTGGCAGTGTCCAAGTTACGTGACCTATTTCTTACAGGCAGCATTAGTGGGATGGGATGTTCCACTCCATCTTAGCAAGATGGGTTATGTAAGGCTTTAAGCAGAAGCGTTTCCAATGTGCTGCAGAAATCTCTCAGGTAAGCTTAGGCTCAGCAATGCATCAGAAGTTCAGCTGCACATTGGCCATGACTTCAGCTGCAGAACAGTTATGTTGTTGCTTCAGGAAAACGGGAAATTTGACTGTCTCCTCTCAGGCTCTTGGAACACACCAAAAGTGCATGTTGCAAAGCTCTATTTCCCATATGCACTCCCTTAGGCTCTGGCCATCAGCCCACTGGCTTTTGGCAGGGGTGGGCAGCACTTGTTTGTTGGGGGTTATGCATCAAAGAGCAGTGCCCCTGCTTCTGTCTGTGTGATGCGAAGCAATGCACAGCATATAGGTAACTAAATGCCTGTCAATAACCAAAGCTTCTAAGAGCAAAAGCAAACCAAAAATAGGAGACATTTCTGTGTTTTTCTTCCCTGTCCTGAACCACCTATTAATTAGACTCAAATACAAGCCATGGAAGGCAGGGAAGGTTTTGTTGAGGAATCCATTATACGTTTGCCCTTCCTATGATTTTGTATCCACTTTTCACAAAGGAACCTGAATAAAATTAGAATTTAATATTACATCTTGGTTAATTGATTTGAACCATAATATTATTTCTGAATAAAATCAGAAGAGATGTTACTAATACACACAATCTCAGATAATGTTTTTTTGTTTTGAAAGCTGAGTTTGGACCATTATCTTTTTAGGCATTAATTATGAGAGTCCTGTATAGAACAGATTCTCAGTTAGAAAATGGAATGCAGTATGAAAGAAAGTGATTTGAGAAATGTAAAAAGGGAAAAATAAAAGTATTTGTTACATCCATGCATAACAGAAGTATATGTTTTTATCTTAAAAATAAAATTTTAAATATGTTAGAATAACCTAATTTTTGAAAAGGTAGAATTGAGGGGCAAAAGGTGAGGGTATCTTTCACTATAGAAGAGAAAGAGCTGGCACTTTCTTGCGGTTGCTTGAAGTTGAATTTATGTGCTATGAAAGGAAAAGTCATAGGTGAGCCATACTTTCAGTTTCAATTCTTTTACCATTCTAGAAAGATATTTTTTGGGTACTGTTTTAATTATGCAGATAATTGGAAATGATAGCTGTGGTGAAAAAAATGTACCTTAAACATCAAAATCCTTTATTACCTCTGTGGTCAGAAACTGCTTTGCAGTTACTTACTTGAAGTGACCTAAATAACATCTATGGACGAAAACACTTGAGTCATTCAGGATTTGTATTATAATTTCATTAAAGTTGAAATGCTAATCAGAAAATGTATTGGAGGACTAATTGGACAAAGGTGTTGACTGACTGAAGTAGTAGCAGGACCTGGGGAAAATAATTATTTGAGAGATGGTAAAATATATTGGGAAGAAGAGAAAGGAGTGATTTGGGGGTCAACATGTCTTGTTTTTCAAATCTATGCATTTAAATTTAATTTAATTAGGACGGTTGGAATGAGCATGTAGTAAAGGTCCCCACAATTAAAACACAAACATACTACTAGGATTTTGATGATGACTGGAAGAAAAATGAATGGAAAAGGATGAAAAGCATGCTCAAATATAGATTGTATCTAAAGTAATTGAAAGTTCAGCTAATTCATAGGCATTCAGCTAGTGAAATTATGTGCTGTGATAGCTTTTAAGGAGAAATAAAGATTACAAAAATTCTCCCTGCATTTACTGCAAAGGCTAGCAGTCCAAGCACGGCAGTATTCCTGCTAGAAGGCAAATTACTCACCTGTGCATCAACATGTCTCTAACATCTGGCACAAGTTTAATTTGCTTGTATATTTATGATATTGTTTAAGCTATGTGTGTATGGGGCATAGCTACCAAGTAAATATGGTTGTTGGTTTTCTTTCCTTATTAAATGACTAGGCTTATCTTGGACAAAATTACAGCAATAATTGTATTTAGGTTGGCCGGGCTGAAAGCAGTTTGCACGCATTCATTGTGAGGTGCACCATGCTGAAATGACACAGCCAATCTTTCACAACTGTCTCTGTATGTTGTTGAAGTTGCTTATTCAGTATTAAAATCACTCAAGTTTTGCTTAATGTAATATTACTTTTCAGTGGCTATAGCTACAATGATCTCTATTTAGATCCTTTTCATCTTCTTTGCTGATTTTTTTTTTTTTTTTGGTTTGTCAGTATTGTGAGTACTCTAGAAAGAATTTTTCATTACTTTGCCTGATATGTAATCAAGTTGCATTTTTAACAAGTCATTGGATGTATGGGGCGCTTATTTCCTCATCCTTCCCTTCCCCTTTTCAAAGGTTAATATAATTATTTCAGAGTGAATTCTTCATGTTATATCTAGATGCTTAAATAGATGGAAATAAATCATCTTTTGAGATATTCTATAAAGAGAAATGAAGAGGTATTCTATCTTCTTAGTGTCCTTAGAGGATACTGACACATGCATTAATTTTGTCTATATGTACACATACATCCAGAAAGCTTTTCCTCAGCTGGAAAAGAAATTCATCTTTCAGCAGCCCATTATGCTGTGCCAGCCTATTGAATTAATACTACTGCATGGGTTGACTGACTATTCCGCACAACAGAAAGGATGCACCATCTTTTGTATAGTCTAGTTAGTTGCTTCATTATTTAGGCTTTCAAGTCAAGTAGTTTGGACAATTTTTGGATTCTACCTTGATTGGTAATTTTTTTTCTGATCTTCAAGAGTGTTACCAAATATTGTATTTCTAAAAATCTACTAGGATCACGACACTGAAGAAAGGTAATTAAGTTTTAAGTATGATTTTCAGGTCCAAAGTGGATTAAAAAGAAAGATCCTTGTAATAGAATCACAGAATCATAAAATCCTTGGAGTTGGAAGGGACCTTTAAATGTCATCTGGTCCGACTCCCCTGCAATGAACAGTTTGTCCTGTGCTATTTCTCACGTCATGATAAAGCATGTTGCTAAATTTCTACAGTGCTTTTAACAACATTGGAGTGTATTAGATTAAAGCTTTTCACCAAAAAAAAAAAAATCTTGTAAGAGATTTTCGTCATTGCTACTGCAAATATTCTTTTGAAATAAAATTTTACACTTTTTTTTTTTTCCATTTCTGTATGATATTTGTGGAGGACTGAGAGTGCATTTACATTTTCACAGAGCTTTGAGGAAAGTGCGCTTTGAATTTTTTGCAAGTAAAGACTGAGTACAGGAATAGGAGACAAGACTTGACCAGCTTGAAGGGATGAAACTCTAATTCAGGTTGTAGTGTGGGAGTTTGTCCGAGTCAGGCTATCCTTTTCCAATCACTCTGGCTTTCGTAACGTCCTCTATTGTGTTATAATATGAACAACAATCCTGTCATACAAAACCACATGCACAAAACTGATCAGCCATCACAGCCTCAATTTTTATGAGTTCCTGTTTTTATACAGAATGCCATAGACTACAGAATATGTCTTCATTAAATGTGCTTTTCACAACAGTATTACATGACATTTAGTGCCAAGCAGCTGTTTCTTTCATTTGTGTATGTGGGGGCATTGATTAGGCATTTTTATAGTTTTATAGACAGCATATACTGATTCATATAAATATATATAGCAAAAGTAAGTACTGTCAAACTTTTATGAAAAGCGCCTTAGCTATCAGAGTCTTGGTCAAGTGTGCTGGGGTGAGTCCTCTGGCTTTTTTGGAGCTGTGGAAATACCATTGATTCTGGACAGTGCAGAAACACTGACCAAATACGTAACTATAATACTAGCCAGATACCTTGTTTTGAGATTTGGCTGTGGGCTGTGTTTAGGGTTTGTTTATTTTTGTTGGGTGCATTAAATTTTGGACTAATGAAAACTTTTCTGTAGTTGAATGTACTGAAGCTTTGATAGTGGGAGTCCATCACTCTTCTGTTCTTTATTGTCTGTTGTAAAACATAATTATTGTTGATGCATATCCATGTTAATTTACTGAGCTCAGATATCCATAGTGCACTGATTTGTAAACATGAGGCTCATGTCAGTGGCTTCAGATAGTCTTTATGTTTCTTGTTTGATTTCTTCACATGTGAGGGGGGGGAAACCTGCAGTGGCAAAGAAGGGCTGTTTGACTTTCGTGTTCTCTTGGCTTGTATGTTATACATACCTGTTAGACCCTTAGAGATATACAGATATTAAATAATGCCCACTGATGATTTCAAATCATTGTTACAATAAAAATCACTAGAAATGGTTGTTCTGTACTCATTGCAAGATTTTCAAAAGTTCATACTCCATTTAGTGAAGTATAAAAGTACAGACCTTGCTAAGCATGTTGCGATGACATGAAAATGCCCCTGAAACAACATACTGATGTGCAAAAGAGTTAAACTCAATAAAGCTCTAAGCTCTGTAGTGCTTAATGACAGCATCACTTCTCTTCTAATCTTCATTGTAAACACAGAAATAATACTTTTAAATAGGTTGTATTGAGGGAAATGCAGTTTTTCTAAAATTAAGACTTCTAGCATAGTAGGCCTTCATGCTTTCTGTCAGAAACCTGTGTGTATTTTGTGAATTACTACATAATATTAATTGTCTACTATTTAATCGAACATTTTAATAAGTAAATCTATTAATACGTTGAAATTGCTAACTTAAACTTAGATTATTGAAAGTACTAGTTTGCCAGTATTGCAGTAACTTATGCTGGTGTTCAAAACCTTAAAGCTAGAATTTGCAGTACATTGACTGGATCCAGCTAATGGAGTATCGATTCAGACCCAGGTAATTACATTAAATAGTCAAAGGAAAGTATATTAGGTTTAGGGGGTACAGGATATATATTTTTTTGAGTATAACGGGAGAACAACAAACTGTTCCAGGAAGAGATCAGCTTTTCCTCCTTAACTGAAAAAGGTATTATTCTGCAAATATGTATATATATATATATTTATAAATAACCTAAAATCTCAGTGAAGTACTTGAAGTTTTAAACATCAAATAAATTCTTGTCTTTGTAATGGCCAGTGTGAAGCACACTGGTAATTTTTAGTCTTGTAATGAAAACTAATAGCACTACTATTTATGTGGGCTTTTAAATAACTGTTTAAAACCAGTATTAGGAACTTTAAAAATGAATTTTTATTTTTTTTTCTAAGATTGTAACGTTTCTCACAGGGAAGGATCAGTTCTGATTATAATGTGTGATTATTGAACAGTGTGCTCCGCTTCGTTAGGTTTTGCTGAAGGGGCAGAGAACGTATATAAAGATAAGGGAGCACTGTAGTATGAGTTTGAGATATTCTGCCCATGAAATGAAGCCAGTGGAGTTCCCTAGATCTGCAACAGAACATTTAGTAAAGAATGTGGATGTAGTTTAGATATCCCTAAAAAAAGATTTAATGTTTTGATAGTAACATGGAAACTTGGTAACCACAAATGCAGGCAAATGATCAACTTAAAAGTTAGCGGATCACAGACTAATATGCTTTTGGAGAAAATATCCACTGGGTCATCTTTTGGTCTTGTTTATTTATCACTGCATCCCCAGTCAGCATATTCTGCATAGCACATATGGAAGAGGTCAAGCCATCACAGAGGTCTGGCTTACATATGGGTTTTAATTGAAGCCATATGCAGTTAGGTCTTCCTTAATACTGAAGTAAAGTAATTGGAAACGATTTATCTCGTGATGTGCAAAGCCACAAAATAGACCAACTTTCCTCCATTCTCCTGGGTTTTGCCTTTGTGCATATCAGAACAGAAATGCTGCCACAGCTTTATTTCCTTGCTGGTATATTTTCTGAGATTTGACATTGAAGCTATTAAATATGCACAGATGTCAGCTTGACAGAGAAATGATATATGGGTGGTGTAGTACAGTCGCAGTTTTACATCACTGTGGTTATGAGACTGTTTTGCTCAAAAATATGAGAAAATATTCAATGTGATTTAAAGTGGAGAATTTTTTTAATATGCAAATTCACTTGATGGGAGTTTAGATCCAAACCCCTCGTGAAGATGGAGTTGAGCAGAAAATGTGAATTAAAGTATGGCAAAGAGCAGTTAAGAACTGCTCAGAGGCATGCTGCTGAAGTTCAAAGAAAAGGAGTAAAAGCATCAGCTCTCTGAGATAAACCAAAGTGCTATTTTAAGTGTGGGTAAGGTTCAGTCTCTCCTGGTACTGAAAGAGAGGGTTCATTGCCTCCACAGAAATAAGTCAGTATAGATGACCATGCGTCACTTCCCAACTGAAATGAGACATGAGACTTCCTTTCCGATGGAAAACCTTTACTTAAAAGAAGTTTTCTTCTATAATGTTTTTGTGAAACTGTACATCATAGACTAGTGGCTGTTCCAGCGTTTTGGAAGTTGGTTCCAAGTGAATAGTAGAGTGTACAAAGCAAGTAATAATGCAACATCTTTAGTCCTATCCTCCTGTACCTTAATAATTCTTGATTACATTATACATATCAGTGACAATGAAAACATTAAAGCTTCCTCTGGGTGGTTAAAATATAATGCAAAAGTTACATTTTTAAATAAGGTTAAAATATTTACTCTTAATTAATGTATCCATTACAGGATGGTAGGAAGGTATATGAAGTGCTGAAAAGCCCTGTGACAAGTTCCAAATTATACACTTAGGATGCAAGAAAGAATTGACACAATTTGCTTCAGATAATTATAATGGAAGGGAATACCAGGGGGAGGAAAGCTATGCAGAGAAAAGAACTGAGGTGTTTCAGATAATATACTCTAATTTGTATTACGATGTTACATATTTGCATGGTATTACCATAGTTAAATTAATGCATTTCATACTTTCATGAAATATCATTGTGTTCTGTGTACATAAACTAAATTTTACTACTGCTGTTCAAGAGCCGTAATAAAGATAGGCAGATTTTATCAAAGAAGATGATAAGGATTGTTTTTATTGTATTGTTGCTAATTTACAATTTTTAAATGAGATCTTTCAAGAAAATTCTGAGACAAATTCAGACAATATTCTTCTTGAACTGCAGTCTCCAGCCACAGATGTGTATTTTATCAATACGGGAATTTATTTATAGCTGGCGAAACAGCAGGTGTTAGGATTTTATGTACTTTCAAAAAATATAAATTATTTGATATTTTAGTTTAAGTAGCATGTATCCAGAGATGACCTGTATTTTTCCTTTCTGTAGCTCAGAACAAAGCACATGCTATTTAGTAAGCTAGATATCCTTTATAATCTGGGAAAATGATTCTAATATAATTTTAGAACAGGTATTTTGTGTGCTAACACATTTAAGTGTGCAGTACAGCATCTCCTTGGTAGAAAGTAACTGGAAAAGCTATTACAGGACTAATTCCACTAGACATTTACTCCAGACAGAGAAGTTAAACTGTGAAGAAGTGGTGGTTTGTGATAAGACATTCTGAGAATGAGGTCATGTTGGGTTCAATTGCCTATTATTCAAATGCCTTATTCCTTTGCTCACCAAATATGTGATCATGATCATTACCCAATTTGAAATACTACTGTGCAGTGACAAATCTGACACTGTGTGAGCTACAGCTGACACACATTTCCTAGAACAGTGTTTCTTAGAATTTTTTTTTAACTTCTCATTAAGTGTTGTCGAGACTTCCATTTCATTGTGAACATTGACCCATTCTTATAATTCAGGAAGTGTGTTAAGTTTTAGGTTCCAGACTCTAGACCTGAATTTGTATCCCGACTCCTGATCTCTACTGTTTTTTTTTGTGTTGATTCAAGACAGAGGAGGTTCCTAGGGCTCGTGCTACAAGGTCACTTACAGACAGCTCTTTGGTTAAAAAATAGCTCTGTTCTGAGCCATCAGACATAGACAATCAGCAAATGGTAGCCAGTGCAACACGTCCTTCTCCTCATATCCCCAGAACCATATATACAATGTGTGTGTATATACATACGTATATATATATACGTCTCCCTTTGTGTGTGTGTGTGAGGGCTGCTCTGAAAGTACTGTCTCCTACTTTATGATGTTTGCTCATGACAGCAGAGGCAGATATTGGTGGGATGGCAGTAGAGGCTGAACCTTCTGCAAATATTCCATGACATTTTGTCGCTGTGTGACAGATGGCAGCAGAGGGGCAGTCTGACAGAATGGCGTCTGACATGGAAGTGTGTATGAAGCAAAGGGGGAGAACTGAATTCCCCCATGTAGAAAAAATGGCACCCATTGACATTCATTGACACTTGCTGAATGTTGATGGAGACCAAACAGTGGATGTGAGCACAGTGAGGTGGTGAGTGCTGCATTTCGGCAGTGGTAACAGTAACTGGTCACCTCTACTGGTACAGATTTGTATGAGCGAGGCACGCAGGCCTTGTTCATCACTGCTGGTGGTGACTGTGTTGAAAATTAGTGTTTTGTGACTATCAAAGAGTGTTTTTGTGCTCTTTGTGCCTGTTTGTATCTGTTGTAGTTCCCATGGAAATACATAGGGGGCACTGCTTTCAGACCGACCTACAAACAATATATACATAGTTATATGTACAGTGCATCAGATATTAAGTGGCAGACCCCAGCATGCTGTAAGCACTAGTTGTGCCAAAGCAGTAACTTTTAGCAGACTGCAAGTCGAATCATTTTTTCCTTCTGCAAACCACTGCAGCAGATCTTTAACACTATCAAATTTAATATGCTAATTACAGGGTGTAATTTATTCTTTCCTTCAGCTCAATTTACGTCACGACTGTTCACATAAAATACCAATCTGGATCTTTTAGCACTTTATCTCAAATCTATAATAAATACTTAAAATAGGTCATGTTCTGTGGAACGGAGCTTTTATACATACTTTTAATTTAGTATTCTAATGCAACAGTAAAACTCGTTTATTTGTTCAGATAATTTCAAGAGAAGGTCCTCTGTGATTTACATGAAAAAAATTATTTTACCTCCTTTCATTTGCTATGTGCATGAAGGAGATTCAGCTTGCGAATTCTTCTTAAAGAGGAAACAATGACATGCCTGACTGAGATACAACGCCTGACAGGCTCTGGGCTCCTGCTAGTTTGGTAACCAGTGTTCATTTGTATCATAAACAGAACTGTAAAAAAAAAATCTGAGCAGGGTCTACATAATGAAATCAAAGAAATGTTTACAAATCAAAGTATTTTAAGATAAGTTTGCTCTGTGTTTTTAACCTTTAAAAATACACATCCAGAAAGGAAAATTAAAGACAGCAATAACAAACATTACCAAACGGTACCTATTTTTCTCACTGTATTCAAATGTCAGAACAATTTATGCTAAAATCATAGTGTGTGGTATTGGTTTTATGCTTTATTAGACAAGCTGTGATTACCTCTTCTCAATATTGAATAACAAACACACGCTGTTGTGGGCACTGTGGTTTCCATCACGAGGCTGTGGCCCTTGCTGGAGCTGCATGCACAGTGATGCAGACAGCTGGGAGCTGCAGGATCCCATGTGGCGTGTTTCCCCACCGGAGATTCCCATCTCCTATTACTATGCTTGGGGATTTTCTTTCCTCATCAGCTCAGGGCCCAGCACATGGCAGGGTGGCCCAGGGAGGCAGGTGGGATGCACAGCCCTGGAGAGTGGGGCAGCCTGGAGGGAACAGCCCTGCTTCCCCAAAGAGCATCCCTGCAGAGCTGCTTCAGTGGTTGTGAGTCCACAGTACCTTTAAGTCAGTTTGTGCCATCTGATAATGGGTCTGGTCAAAAACCAGTCTGTAGCAGATATATGTGGCTGAAAGTGAAGCTGTTGAGTTAAATTCCCAATCCAACTCACTATCCATCAGTGCTGGGACTTGAGAAGAGGGCATAGCAGCATCTTTCTGTGGCAGTTCACAAATACATCAGTTTAAAGCATCTGGGAAACTGGGCCCTGAGAAGGAATAGAGCACACGGTGAGTAGGTTTTCTCCCTGCCCCACT
>JANHGO010003736.1:0-26424 GCA_024606505.1 Aquila spilogaster | reverse complement strand
CGTTCCCTCTTTTCCCTCTCCTCTCTCTTTTCCCTCTTTTCCCTCGCGAGTCTCTCTTTACATTTTCCCCTCAGTTCTCTCTTTTCCCTTGCCTCTCTCTTTCCCTCTTTTCCCTCGCCAGCCTCTTTCCCCCTTTTTCCTTTCCTTTCCTTTTTCCTTTTTCCTTTCCTTTTTCCTTCCCTTCCCTTCCCTTCTTTTTTCCATTTCCTTTTCCATTTCCTTTTCTTTTTCTTCTTTTAAAATGTTTGTTTTGTGCATTCTCACCCATCCTTATACCTGCTTTGGAATCTGATGCAATTACACATGTTCCTGCCTGCAAGGGATGAAGATAGAGTCAGTCTCATGTGTTGTCAGTGCATCTGTCACATAACTCCTCCCAGACCACAGCCCTCCCGCGTCCTAAACTCGGGACAACAAATTGCTGCCAGGTCAGGCTGGCCTGACAGTTTCCATTAGTTTGGCTCATAAAAGTGAAGGACGGTTTTCATCACAGGAAAAAAAATAATCAGAAAATCTGGACATGAAAGGCTTTTTCTCCCCATTTGCACCACTGCAGGGGAGCTTATATAGGGATGCTGCTCTGTTTTACATGCTGTCCTGAGTAGCTTCTCTGTTCTCACTTCTGCTGTTTCCTAAGTTCCCTGGTGACACAGCAAGTCCCCGTCCCCTGGGGCAATTTACTGTATTTTTGTCAACTGAGAAATTCAGAAAGATTTTAGCGATTAAGAGAACCCATCTTTTTTGGTAAAAATCTTGTCCGCAAACAGTTCTGCATACCTTTGCCAGATTTCCAGATAAATATTCTCCCCAGCTCTATGGTTTGAAGGGTGGGATGGTGAAGGTTCAGAAGTGCATAGGTAAACGATGTATTTTATTTATCCACTGTTTCTTTTTAAAGCAAATTCTGGAGAGGCCACATGAATCTTGGTCTTATTACAGCACCCGTTCTAGCAGTAAAGGTGAGGTGCGGGGTCCTGAGAGTGGGGGAGTTCTGAAAGGGATCACACAGTGCAGATTTGAAAGGGGTCTCAGGAGATCACACATCTCTCAGGAAAGATTGTGATATAACTGATATTGCTCCTTTCAAATCTGCATTGACAGTATTGTTGTGTTCAGAACTGGCTTTAAATCTCCATTATAGTAGATATCACCACAAACCCAGCGTTAACTACTTATGGGGATACAACTTCTCAGTCTTCTTATTTGTAAGCTAGAAACCTGATAAAATAACAGATTGGTAGCTTTATCCAATATTTCTTTCTGCAATCTGCAGCCTAGATAGACTCCATAGGAAGGAATTTTGTCTTTGATAGGTGTTTTCTTAACTGAAATCAAGGAGAACTGGACCAAACCCATGTCCTGTTCCTTTCTCTTTTACCCTCAGGGACCATCCCACAAACTAATACATGTCACCACTAAGAAATTACCCCTTCCCTTACTGATTTGTTAACCTACCTTCCCCTCCGTTTGCCTTCTTTTAGTATATGTCTCCTTTTCATATTTATTCAGTTCATGAGGAAGATGGCCCAAACCTCTTCATTTACCATTCTAATAATTTTCTAATTGTTTCTTGAGCTTTCCCCTGGGTTTTGTATAAAATATTTTCCTTGATTTATTTTTCCTGTTGATAACCTTATCTTTTAATCTACGCTTTGAGACAGCTGGAATATGAGTAAAGTTATGCCAAATATAAGACTTACGGGGGAAAACAAAAATGAAATATTGCAGTCCAACAGAATGGCCCAATGCAAAATTGTACAGGTTATACAAACAACACTATCTGCCAAGGATGTAAATAGTTTTCTGTGGCAATTATAACAGATTTTTATACCACAAAATTGTTCAGAAAGATAGGATTGCTATTTTTATTATTAGTTGTAGTAGTAGCAGTAGTAATTTTTATTAATGTATATCTTTCAAGCTGGTTAATTACTTTGTTTTCTCCGGCACTCACTGGCAGTGACCCATCAAGTTGCTTATTTCAGTTCTGCCTTTCAGTGGTTCTCCCAGCCATAAAGGAGCCTGTGACTCACCTGTCCCATTTTCTGAAGCGTTGAAACTCATTAACAATTTATGAACGGGTCTCATCAGCAGATATTATGGTTCAGCAGGAAAATATTTGGAGAGATTGTCACTGGTAATGTTCACTGACTGGATGAAATGTGGATGACTGTGCAAGACACAGGAAGCTGAAAAAAGGTTACTTTAAATGAAGAATTTAGGTCAGAGAGAGATTAAGTTCAACTTTGGAATAACAGTCCCAAATAAATTTCACTTAATCTTCTAAAAATTAGGTATCAGCTCCAGAAAATTTACTTCAGAATACTCCAGTAATAATTATATAGAGATGGATATTGTGAGTTGGTGATTTATTCCATCAGTTGGGGATGACCATCCCAAGATGTGGGCTGCTGTCTCCATGAAGTACTCATCGCTTTCTCCATAAGTTGGGTGACCTGGGAAGCAGCATAAAGTCCTCATTCTTTGTCAGCTGTAAGGTTGGATATCTGACTGTAGTGCATGGGGTAAGTAAAAGTTTTTTCAGCTTCAGAAATTTATTAATACCTAAAAATCCACATCTAATTTTGAAATAGAGTTGAGATACAGTTGGAAGTTCAGACAACTTTCTCCAGAACAAAACCAAGCTCGGGAGCCCAATTCATACAGACTCTCATTGAAAATTATAGTTTAGCCTCTGGATACCTCACAGCAATGTACACTTCCAGCTGGGAACAGTACTGTGATGTTAGTGCTATGGGAATTAATGGCTAAATTACTTTAGTCCCTGTGGGGCTTAAAATTAGTTCATTGAAAATTGATTTTTTAAACGTGTATTTTCCCTTGTGCTTTAAATGCTCTGGACTCCCATAGTCTGTGACCCGTAAGTCTCACATTAAACTGCTTGTATGGAACAGTTGCTCTTTTAATAATTACAGCACAGTTGACATCATCTTTGGGAAATGCCCTGGTAGTGTTTGGGATAGTTAAATCCATCATCACCATTCTTCAGTTAACTCACATGCTGCAGCTTTGGCGGTTGGAATCAAACCAAAAGGAAGTGAGGGGAGAGCTGTACAGATGTCTCATTAGTAGACTTGCTCATCTACGTGTAAGCACAAGGGATGCTAGCTGAGCTCCATTCTGCTTATACTAAAGCACAAAGCTGATGTTTCCTGGTGTCAGATTTGTCACTGGGGGAGGTTTCTCAGAGACCATCATTCACAAGCCCTACTCTCTTTTTCCCATCGATGTTGGCTGCTAACAAGGGAAGAGGTGGAAAGGAGCCGAGTCTGGCCACAGGATGACCCACCTTTACTAGAGACTACAAAAACATACTTGGCAATTAGGGCAGCTGGGCATGTTCATCCCATAGTTATCTAAATCTGGATGCAATAAGCCCTCTCATCATGTTTCTTCTTGTGCTCCATAAATAATGCTTATAATTCTACATGCTCTTCTGGATAAAAGCATGATTGTTGCTGTGGGAAAAAGTCAGGTTTGTTATTCATTCAACACTGAAAACCTGAAGGCTACAGGTAGTATTAATTATATCTGCTTGGGGTGGGGTGAGGAAATAAATATATTCCACCCAGAAAAGGGACAACAAATTATTCATGCATGTTTTCTACTAGAGAACAAACAATATCCTACCACCCAGAGACCTAGAAAACAGTAAGATCATGTATTTCTTCCTATGCCACATTTGTGATGTTGGCTTTGGGTAAGAGACTCAACACCCCTGTGCTGTCTTCTGAGAGTCCTATATATTGCACTCAAGGAGAAGGCCAAGCAGCTGAGTCTAAACATAGCATTTCCACTGATACATATGTAGCCTTTAAATCATAAAAGAGTCAACAAAACTAAGCACCGTTACTTTTCTGGATGATGAGCATGACTTCAAGAAGCAAAAAGCTGTTTTACATTCATTTTCTAGGTGGCAGTGGTCTCTGGAGTAATTCTTGTAGTTTTGTACTGCTAAGTTTGGGGGATATAGCAAAATATTTATTCCTAATTACAGCTGCTCTACCATCTCCCAGTTTTAAATGGGAGGTTGCCTCTTATTCTGGGATTTCATTGACACTGAGACAATTCCCTGATTCTACCTGCTTCTCAGTGCATGGAAACATTTGTTCATTCAACCTTTTTTCACTTGATTGCATTATGGTTGTGGTCCATATTGTTACACACCTTTAATATTATCTGCAATGTATATTTATTCTACATACTTTTGTTGTTTTTTTTTTCCAGTGTCTAAGTCATAAAGTGAGGTGCAACAGCTCAAATGTCATTAAAAAGGTAGAAAAACTACCCTGAAAACAAATTAAGTTGCAAATATTGGATTCAAGTCAGCTTTGGGGAAATGATGGGTCATTACACAAATCCAACTCAAATGTGATTTTGGTTAGTCATCTATTCCCTACGTGACAGAGACTACAATTTACTTCCTTATTGATTGGGTTTATAGCTTGACTCGTGCAGTTCAGTTCATGAAGGATATTTGCACTGTGGAATATAGGTCTGTAGAAACTTTTTGGGATAAAAACAAGCAAAATTCCTCTTCATATAAAACGAAAATCTCATTTTGTAGCCACACTGTGATAGCACCTCTTTTGTCTCATAACAATTAATGGCACTTTAAAACACTCTAAGTGACAAATGAGTGGAGAAATGTGGTCTGAACTAAAATCCCTGATGTGGAAAAGAGAGAGTTAAAGCTGCAAATAGCTAATTTTAGACACCTTTTAATCTCAGTGTTCTGAAAATGTGCATGAAGTGAGTTTTGGTTTACAAAAACGGCTTGTGGTTTGAGAAGCCCTGCTGCAAGATTGTAAAGGAATGCTTACATGTGTTGATAGTGATAGGACAAGGGGGAATGGTTTTAAACTAAGACAGGGGAGATTTAGGTTAGATATTGGGAGGAAGTTTTCACTCAGAGGGTGGTGACGCACTGGAACAGGTTGCCCAGAGAGGTTGTGGATGCCCCGTCCCTGGAGGCATTCAAGGCAAGGCTGGATGTGGCTCTGAGCAGCCTGCTCTAGTGGTTGGCAACCCTGCCCATGGCAGGGGTGTTGAAACTTGATGTTCTTTAAGGTCCTTTTCAACCCAGGCCATTCTATGATATGATTCTATGATATTCTATGATAAGATTGCTGAATCATAGAGCAAGAATTAGGCTCGCTACATGCAGAGTGGTGAGAGACTAAAAGAGAGAATCCTGATCTAAATGCAGATATGGGCTTCAAGGTTAATCAAGGATTTCCTTTACAGTGGAGAGCCACTGTAGTCAGTGGTCTTGAAAGTCATGCTAAATAAATATCTCATTATATAACTAGATTTATGCACTCGAAGTGATTAATTCTCACTACTTTATCAAACTGTGTGTTCTATTAATACTTGTGATGTGATGCACTTAAAAGTGGGCACATCCATTTGAATTACACATAGGTACAACAGTCCATAGGCCACCTCAGATGTTACAGGGTGTCTTGACAACCACCCAGCTGCCATTGCAGAATGACACAATACTATGTGAATAAACCATTTTCACATTGTTTTTGTGTCATATTTGCCAACGCCTTGTGGCAAACCAAACTGCAGACATATATACTTAATCAGATGAATTTCGCTGTCCTAACTGCTATTCCATCCTTCTACTTTATTTTAAATATGTATATATAAATCTTTCTTTTTTTTCCACTTTTTCATTATATACATAATAAAACTATAATCTTCCTGATGTCTCTGGACCAGGTGCAGAATTTTAAAGTGAAAAGAACAAAAATAAAGCCGAAACAAAGAAGTATTAGAAGGTATTTCAATGTATTTGCTTGTTTCCAGGTAATCAACGTGGCATTATGCAACTTCATTCTGTAGAGGTAATTATTTGCAATTAACAACTAGAAAAAACAATTGGATAAAAGACAACAGAAGTTTTCCTTTACTGATTTCTAAACAGTACAACATTTTGGAAATCAATATCGTTTCTTAACAGTACGTTTCTGAAATTACATAGATGTACATAATCTGAAAAAAAAAAAAGGATAAATCTCTAAATCAGCTTTAAGACTTAAGAGTTTGTTGGGATTTTTGGCTGTCATTTTTTTTGTTTCTTTGTTTTGGTGAGGGGAAATGTTTTACATTTTTCAGCTGTAGATGTTATAGCTGAAAATTTTGCTTTTGTTATAAAACCACTGAAAATGCTATGAGTTGGAGGAGAAGGGGGGCAGATCTAATTTTTATTACTGTTATTCAGTTCTTAATTCAAGGTTTGGATAGGAAATAGTCACAAAGCTTTCTCATACCTTACCTCATACATACTTGCTTCTCCATTCAAAATTAAACAGAACTCTTTTATTAGTTGTAACATATTCAGTTATCATCTGCTCTCTGGAGTTCACAAGGTTTAGCTGACTCTTCTGTATGGCACAGGAAATGACCCAGCACTGCTTTATGGAATCACAGAATCATAGTGGTTGGAAGGGACTCCTGGAGATCATCTAGTCTGTAGGCGTCCAACCTTTTGTCTTGCTTGGGTTTTGAGTGCTGAAGTAAGTAGCGTAGCTATCCAAGGTCCTCTGTGGATTTCTTTTTATGGACATCTAGAGACAACTAGGATTGAGTGGAATGATTCTGGGTCACTGTTGCTAGAAACTATGGTCAAACAGCACTCTCAAAAAAGCTGTGATGAATGTATTCTGCTTTGGTGGAACTACTACTAACTGCTGGGGGGATGCAGCCACTGGAAAATGATGGAAATTATGACAGTTTTCATAGTGCCCACAAGAATATCCAAGGCAATGCCACCTCAGTGCATAGTGCTGTATAATCACACACTAAGAAATGATCTGAGCTCTGCAAAGGCACAGAGTAAATGCAGGGGGAAAGCAAAAGTCAAGAACCGAGGTCTCACAATGAAACAGTGGGAGAAAGAAGAAATGGAACTCACATGACTGAAATCCTGAATTACTGAGGTATCCATTAACCTCAATTGATTTTCCTTCTGGTTTTGGGTTTAGAAATTAAAATTGTCTCGACTATTTACCCTGCTCCTGAGCTATCTCCTCACCAGCCTTTTCCTTCTTCCTTGAACCATTCTCTTCCTCCTTTGTCATTCAACCACCTTCCTCTTCAAGTCCCTTGAGAAAAGTGCCTGAAGATTAATGGAAAACCAAGACTTCGTAAACTATTCTCCTGCAAGTGGATTTAATCCAGACTCTCAATGACACCCCAAAGTGTATTTTGGGGTGTAATTATAATTGATACACTCTCCAGAGAGCTCATTTATCCTGAAACAAATATGGAAGACATGTTAAGTGAGATGTTTTCTACTTTTTTTTTCTTTTTCTTTCACCTAACACCACAACATCAGGACACAAAGCTGCAGTTCCACTGAAAATAATGAAGTGAGAGGTTCCATAAAGTTATTTCCAGCTGATGGACTGAATGCTGCATAAATATACAGGAGACTCTCAGAGGAAACCACCAGGTCACTCAGGCTTGCATCAGTTTCAGTCCAGCAGTGTATGTGAGATCCATAACTCTCTATTAAGGGGAGAAATCTGCATACAAGAAGATATACAGATGTTAAGCTTCCCTCCCTCTCCCCCTGCTTGCTACCAGGATATCGCCTACTGTTAAGTTCAAGGAAGTGTCAGCTGAGGTAATTATTTCAATCCATGAGGACTCAGCCTCAGGGTCAGATAAGAGCAAGTGTCAAGCAAGAAATTCTTACGAACTTGCCTAAGTTGATTTTTCAGGGAGAAGATCAAAAGCAGGAATGCCAGCAAAGCTATTGTGGAAAACGGACAGATTCAGGACATTTTGCACCAGACTGAGAAAGGTCAGCCTTTCTGGCAGACAGCAAGGCTGGTGCTCTGAGTCAACTCAAACAGAACCATTTCTTCCTCAGGCTTCCCACTGACAAATTCAGTTTGAGTTTGAGTTTGGCTCTGGATGAGGATACTGTCTCAGGAAAAACAAGACCTAGCTATTCCCTTTTGAACTAAACCTGAACCCAAATTGGACTTAGATTTGAATCTGGAGAATGTTCAATTTCTTTTTCTTTTACTTCTCTTTTTCTCTATTTTCTTTTTCTCTTTCTCCTCTTCCTTTCCTTTTTCCTGGAAAAGCGAAGCCACATCTCTCTCAGTCACAGGTTTTCAAGGTCAGAAAACTTTCCGTAGACTTGGTTGCAAGAACAACAGGAGATCAGGGCTTGGGGTGCTATCTCAAACTGATCTCTAATGTTTTGAATCCTCATTCTGTTGCAATTGAACAAACAGTGATTCTTATTTCTACTTTGAAAACTCCCTACCATTTTGTTTGCTGCAAGAAAATAACCTGTGCATCGAAGTCAACATGGACTCTTGGTCCTGTAGTAACAGAGTTGTTTAAATTATATCAACAGCCACAACCACATCTCAGCCATCAGTGTTTAAGCAGCTGTTGCTCTGTCTTTCCTGATGGACTTCTCTGCCACCACTGCTGCAGCAGATTTTCTCCTGATGGGCAATGTTCTTTCTCCAGTTCCAGCTCACTTACTGCTCCCTCCAATTGTTTTTCCACTAAGAACAGATTAAATTAAAAGCGTCTCTGATAGAATGGTTTAGATGCTGGAGAATACCTTCAGTGTGACCTCAGCCCTTGCTTTCTATGCTGCACACTGTGATTAGTCCCTCTGCTGCAGAAACATTTCTAAACTGAAATCCTAACTCCTCTGAAGTCAACATTGCCACCAGTGGCATTTGCTGAAGTAAAATGCTCCGTATTAATTTCACAAGTATCAAATTAAAGAAGATTTTCATTTCAACAATATATCCATTTGGAAGCCTGAGACAGTGTCCTACAGTGAAAGGAGTAGCAACCTGAGCAACAAAGCTTCTCCTTGGTTGCAGATAGTGGAAGTTGTTGTATCACAGATACCCTTCTCCCTTTTTCATTCTGTATCACAG
This sequence comes from Aquila spilogaster, assembly GCA_024606505.1. Classification (NCBI taxonomy): domain Eukaryota; kingdom Metazoa; phylum Chordata; class Aves; order Accipitriformes; family Accipitridae; genus Aquila; species Aquila spilogaster. Next base: position 17,473 of record JANHGO010003736.1, on the reverse strand, counting down.
GATACCTAGAAATTCCACGTATCTTTCAAGAAGATCTAGTTAAGATATGTGCTACTCACTCCTACTAGCCAGAAGCCAGAAGCCAGGAGCATTTACTTAGCATTGAGCCATAAATATATCTGCAGATTCAGTATCTGTGTCATAGTCCAGTGTTCGGCTTGTGGTGAAAGACGGCCTCTTTGTAGTACCAGAGAATAGAGAGTCATTCCCCAACATCCAAAGCATAAGTGGAGCCGTGTGGGAGGAGGAATTTCAAAACCAAATTGGAGAGCAAATAAAACCAAGAAGAGTATAAAATGTCATCTGGTGACATGCTTTTTCTCTTGAACCATCTGGGAGAACTCTTCAGATACAAGTTCCAGTCAAATAGCACTGTGGTTTCTTCTTTTGGCTAAAAAAGCCAGGGCCTTCCCTTGATAATTAATGTTCATGAATATCAATCAAAGCAAAGCATTTAGGGCTGGCAAAGTTGACCTCTTTGTCTTGTATGACAGCTATGTGAAGGGGAACCACATGTACCCAGGACTGAGGACTGATACGTAGACTAAGGGCTGTGCTGAATTCGGCGTACAGCTCGGTATGGCGATACTAGAAGAATTAATCTCATCCTAGAGGGAAAGATGTTGCCTTAACATGATACTTCACACAGCAAATTCTTATTCTGCATAAGATAAATCTATGACTACTATGATGTGAATTAGTATCTTAGCATGGTGCCCTGCTCTCCTGCTTAGGATATTGCATTTTCTCATTTCTAGGGCATGTACCACTACCTTGTTCTTGCACTGTACAGTGCAGGCTGCATCTCAACCTGCCTCTGTCCAGAAACAGCACAACCACCCACACAGCCTCAGAAGGGGATTGTGATATCGCATTGATTTGGCCAGGGGATAAAAGTTCCCCAAGAAAGATGCAGTCCTACTGGGACTCACCTAGGACACAGGTGGGCCCAGACTTTGGGAAATGGGAATGTCCCACAGCCTTTACTGAAATCCCAGGTGTAAACTACAAGATATTTCTTCTAACTGAACAGAAATAAACACCTCTCTTGCAGCAAAATTTCACCGACACTGAGCACAGTGCTCCAGTTAAAGCCACAAGAAGCCATATTGGTAAACGCCATTAAATTAGTGTGAGACATATTGGTGACCCTCTGTATTAAACATATGAGGGGCTGCATCCCACTAAAGCTGGAGGTGCTGAGCGGCTCATGCATCTCTTTCACAATCTAGGCTGACTGCTTTAGTCTGAGGAAAAGTTCAGCCTGGTTTGAGGGGGAAATACAGGTGAATCTTCCTTGGCTGAAGCTCTACCTTCAGTGGAGAGATACAACATCTGAAGCATTTTTGGATGTACCAGCTCAGACCATCATCTCTCATAGTCTGGCAAAGCTCCACTGAAGTTGACAAAGTTCTCCTGTGTTTGCCCTATCCAAAGATTTGGTCCAGACCACTTCGTTTTTCCTTCTTTCAATGTAACTACGTGTTATGCCTCATGGAAAAGGTGAACAGTGGCTTCTGGCCAGAACATACTAACCTTTTAGAGTTCATCATATGAAAGCAAATGAATGATACCCAGATGAGTGGATTATATGTATAAATCTCTCTCTCTCTTTCTTTATATACATAGATAAATATAATTGCACTGTTCTCTGCCTGGGCTGAGGCCTGTTCTGGAAAAGGGACAGCAGTGAAGTTATTAAGAATCTCCACTCATGTTAAAAAACCTCTTTAGTACAACAAAACAGACTATTGTTGAACTGGGAAAAGATATTCCATAAATCTCCCAAAGTCAAACACCATGACGGGAATATGGAGAAATAGATCTACATATTAACTACTCTTTTAACAGCATTATTTGACCCTTAGAAAAAACAAACAGAGGAAAGAAAAACCTTACAAGTCTGGAAAAAAATTCTCTGACTCTTATCAAAAGCACATTTGAAAGGAGGCCTTAGAGGCATCTATTGTTTAATGGGCTATGCTTGATTTATTGATGATTATGTCGCATAAAAGAAAAGAAATATATATATACAATCATTCCAAAGCCGTGAGAGGTACAGGGCTTTGATTTATTAGACAATGGAATCAGGGAATATCTTTTTTTTTTCCTCCTTCATTCAAAGAGCTCTGTTTGACCAAGAGTGTGAAACAGTTTGATGGGCAAGTCCCTCGGTGCTGAGATATACCTCACTTGTTTTCCGTAAGTAACTGGCCACACGAGAACAGGCCTGCAGTTTTAGTTTACACAGCTGTACGCTGGAACGCAGAGTTCACTGCATTTGTTTCAGGCCTCTTTTAGCAGCAGCAACGAAACCCTGTCCCTCCTTGCCCTCTGCTGCTGGCTCTCCTGCTGCATGCACATGCACACATGTCATGCACATGCAGGCACATACAAATCTGCAGCCACGATTGCTCTACTGACTTTAGAGCTGCCTTTTTGTAGGTACAGAGAAAAGAATCTGAGGCTACAGTGGAGTTGAAGGGACTATTCACAGCAGATGAACAGCCGTGAGGTAACAGTCACATTTATCATTGGCATGAGCTGGGCTAGTCAAGGGATTGAGCTGCCATGCTTCTCAAAATACTATTTTGGTGCAGATGTTTCAGCTCAGTATCTCTTTTCAAAAATGTCAAGGTCCTACGTTTTCCATTTCTCTTTTAAACCCACTCAAAAAGAAAAAAGATTCCTCTTCCCTCTGCAACCAGAGCTGTTAATTAGCTCCTGCGTGACAGGACAATTCAAACTAAAAGAGGGGAGATTTAGGTTGGATATAAGGAGGAAGTTTTTTGCAATAAGGTGGTGAGGCACAGGCACAGGTTACCCAGAGAGGTGGTGGGTGTCCTGTCCCTAGATAAAATCAAAGTCAGGGGACGGGGCTCTGAGCACCTGATGGAGCTGTGGGTGTCCCTGTTCATTGCAGGTGAGTTGGACTAGATGGCTTCTAAGGGTCTCTTCCAACTCAAAAGATTCTATGATATTCTTCCCATTTATCAGCTGGAAATCAGAAAGCTGTATTCTAATACGGCCCATTTTTTTCCTTTTAAACCCCTCAAATCTGTGGGTTGAACTCTTGTGGCCTAATTTATATATATATGAAGGAAAAGCTTTGAGATCTTCATCCTAAAATGCATTGGGTGAATCTTGATCAGAGCCTTGGGAGAAATTTCAAGTGTGCCCTTCGGGTCTCCTCCATGATGTTACTTATTTTCCTGTGCTGACTGTCAAAGGAGCTTGGTGTGATGCCAGTAGATGTTACTAACGGGAGATAGATCTCACTTTTTGCTTCTTGGGGGTTGGACTTGATGTTCTCCAGAGGTCACTTCCATCCCCTGTGATTCTGTGATTCTATGTGATTCTACTGGATCCCGCTGGCTGGTATTTACTTGAAAAACAAATCAAAATCCAACAGCAAAATTATGTCTTCGGTAAAGAAGTTATAAGTGAAAATATACTCTGAGAGTTTAAAGGACATGACATGAAAAATTTATTGTAGATGGGTAGATATTTCAGGCTTACCTCTCTGCTGAGATTAGATATTAATTGAGCTCACATTTTTAATGTCTGGTACCATCTGCACAAACTGTAAACCATTTCATACAAACTCAAAACAAAATAATGAAATGAAATGAAATGAAATAATGAAATGAAATGAAATGAAAATAATGAAAATAATGGAATGGAATGGAATGGAATGGAATGGAATGGAATGGAATAGAGTAGAGTAGAGTAGAGTAGAGTAGAGTAGAGTAGAGTAGAGTAGAGTAGAGTAGAGTAGAGTAGAGTAGAGTAGGATAGGATAGGATAGGATAGGATAGGATAGAATAATTTAAAAATGCATCCATTTAAACTTGAAGACTCATTAAAAAGAAAACATGCTGAATTTTCTGGCTGATGACACTTCAGTGAGACATCTATGTCTCAGTCTAAATCAAAAAGACCAGCAAACAAGACACAAGGGACCTCAGGAGGGAAGACAACTAGACATGAACACAGTGTAGACAGCCTTAGGCTGCTATCCAGATTTTTATGTCATCAGGCCTGGAAGAAAGTTTGGAATGTCTTCCTAGCTGAAAATCATTGATCACAAGTCTCCTTCTGTATAGGTGGAGGATAGGTGGAAAGTTAATCACGGAATACTTCATATACTTTTGGAAACTACCTATTTAACCTATTTTCATATTCTGAGTTGTCTTTCTCTCAGGAGAAACTAAAAGGAGTTTTTCACTTGAGATATACATTTAGAAGGACAAGGTCACATACCACAAAATGCCTCGATGGACTGGCTGTTAAATTTAACCCTGGAACTTCTGAATAGGAGAGGCATGTATCTCTGCTTTTTCAGCTAAGGTTAACCAATTAATTTTACTGTAGACATCTAAGGGCTGACACATAGATCATTCCTACATGCATGCCATTGGAGAAAGTCAGGCACCACAAGAAGTGATGAATCTTTTGCCTTGGTTGTACGAACTTTTCTGATAGCCCTCTTGAGGGAATAAAATTAAATAGGCATTCTGGAAAATGGCTTTCACAGCATTCATAATATTTAGAAATTAAACTCAACTACTATGCACACATATTCCTTCAGGTAAGACACATGCCCAGAACTTGAGACATTCAATAAAATGAGAATGATGAGTGTTTCATTTATCAGTCCTGCCTCTTTACTGGCCTCTGGTGGCATTTTATCTCATGTGTACATGGAAGGTCTTTTACAATGTGGCATTACTCTTTGCCAGGCCCCTAAACAACCCAATCAGCAGATGACAATAATAGAACCTGGGCCTCTGCCAAACACAATAATGATGTTTCCTGGGGTATTCACAGAGTTTCCAGTTCTGCAGACAGGGTGTAGCGTGGTAAACCTAAACATCATGGTGTTTAAATATCCAGCTACATTCACAAGTGACTCATGGTCCTGGTTGCTTCCTATTTTGCTATGGTGATCCAAAATACTTCTACCTAATGAGGCTTTCTTGTCAACAAATATGAAATACTTATTTTCTGAGAATCAGGCCTTTTATGATTTCTTCGTTTATAGATACCAAAAACAGAGAAATCAGAAAGATAATGGTTACTGAAAGGCTGAGGGTAGTTTTATGGATTGGATAGCTTAGTCTTAGAGCTCTGGCAGTTTGTGACTGAACATCTCTGGAAGTGTCAGCCCTTGGAAATAAACATATCTATGGCCAACTGGTGCTTGTTTTACTATGTAAAGACCAGCAAAGGTTACCCCAGTGTCTAAGGAAAACATAAGCCAATTAGCCTTTCTTTCAGCAAAAGTGCTAATAGAGAATTCTAACAGCCTGGTTTTGATAGTCTTAAATAGCTACTGTGCTAGAGGCCTCTAGTTGTGTCATTTTGAAGTAAAAATAACAGAGAAGTTCAGAGATTGCTTAAGCTGGACAGGGCTCTGATCACCTGATGGATATGTAGGTGTCCCTGTTCATTGCAGGGGAGCTGGACCAGATGCCTTTAAAGGTCCCTTACGATACAAATAATTCTATGGATCTATGAGAGTATTAGGGGAAAGGCTGACGGATTTTCAGTGTCAATTTATGTCTTGTTTATACGTGAAAACAAAATATTCAGTAATCCTGAGAGTATTTGTCTGCTACAACATTTGTTGGTTAAGAACCATGCCAGTAGTATCATGTGGGTACCTGAATCAGAGCTGTGCTCTGATTAAATAAATACACATCAAGGAAAATATTAGTAGGTGATCATAAGAGATCTTCTTTGGTGCTTTGTCTCACAGCAGTTACACTGCCACCACCTAGAGACTGCAAACTTTTTCCTATTTTCTTTGTGACAGTTTGATGAAGAATCATGGACACGACTCCCATCTAATATTTATTCCGTCCTGTAGCTAATGAGGCCTGATATCACTCTCTGCCTTCTTGTAAATACATGTGCAACACATGGCTGAGTCCCATAGGAACAATTCCCTTCCTTCTGACTATCACCACACTCACAGCAAATGAAGACGATTTGCATGTGATGTTGGCTGAGAAGTCTCTCAGAAACCTGTTCTCAGCATTAAAGATGAAGAGATGTGATATTTTTGTACGGTAGGCTGTATTTGTCATATAATGCCATCTGGCATATAATCATATCACTGTATTGTAGAAAGGGTGCTGAAAGAAAAAAAAATAGAGCCAAGAAAGGAAATGAAGATATTTTCTCACGTCCTTGCTTTTCAGGAGAATAAGGAAACCTGTTTTAGACAAGAAAGGGTGGAAGACTTGTTGGAATAGGAAGTCAACAGGAACAGTAGTGGAAAAGACTGATCAAAGACCCGTCAAGGCTATTATTTTATCTGAGAGAGTTGGTTCAGTGAGCTGAAATAGCAGAGTGAAAGTAGTTTCCAAAAAGGAAGGACGTTTTCGGATTTAACACGAGAAACTTCAGGTAGAAAGGACTGAGTACGCATGTAAATCTCTGGGAGTGATTCTGTTCACCTACTTTCCAGGACTGCCCAGACCTATAGGTGCCCACATATGCCAGCTACATCCCTGCTTTGGCTGGAAGTGCTTCTCCTAAGCAAGGGACAGATGCCTCTCCTAATACACTTGCCTACCAGTGGGCTGCAGGAAAATTCTGTTTTTATTTCCCAGTGGCCTCAAGTCAACAGAGCTCTGGCATTAGACTCCATAATGACTTCAATTGCCAAATCAATGTAGTATTCCCGTTTTGACCTTATTCTTCTATCTTGGACTGACCCTATTCTTTTCATGTCCAATATTCAGAGCCTTTGTTCCACAGCAAAGGGAGATTTTCTGCCTATGTTTCCTTGCAAAGCACCATTCCACCAGCATCTCCAACTTCATTTTCAGTGCAAAGCTCTGTCAAGGACAGGGATGTAAAAATAATAGCAATACTAAAGAAGACTGTAAAATCTGGAGCCAAAATCGTGATGTGGTTCAGTGTGGTTTTGCATTAAATCAAACTTCTGTGGGGCTGCTGAGGCTCAAGTTGTACTATTAAACAAGATGTGTCATCCCACCATGCCTAATTTTCCCATCACAAATATGAAATGCAAAACAGCCCAACTAATAAATAACACCTTATGTGAAGTCTTGAAAAAGACTGTATTGATTGTGTGCATATGACAGAAAGAATAAATGCCCTCCAGATTTCTGAACAAGTAATTTCAGAAAAGGTTCAAACATTACAGATATTTAGATAGAGACCACCTTTGGTTTTCTTTCAGACATCGTCTTGATTTGACAAAACCATATTTCCATGGAGATTTTTACCATGTATATAGAGAAGAATGTCTTTGTTCTGCTTTTTCTTTTTCATTCTTATTTGTGGGAAAGATAGCTTATTTCTCTATTTTCAGCGCTTTTTGCAAATCTGTAAGAAGTGAAAATGAGCAACTGTTGTATTTTAATAGGGAAGAAGAGAAGGACCCTTAAAGCCTTATTTTAGTTCCTATCCTTTGATATTCCTGTAGTTCTTTATTTAAAAAACAAACAAACTCAGCTTTGATACCTGGTCTTTCCCTGTAATACCTTGAGCATCTTTTGATTATTTTAAAATTCAATAATAGAATAGAGATTTCAAGGACTTTTAGTTTCTTCAAATACATTCAGCCAAAGAAAACAAGATAGTAGCACATTCTCATCCATAGTATTTGCCACCAGGAACTCTACAAGGAATAAAGACTATCACAACATCTTCTCTCAAAGCTTGCAGCTTACTTGACATTGAACTATTCAGGAATGAGACCTGATGCCTATGGAACATGGATATTGGCACTTTGTTGCTCATTGTCCTAATGTTCTCTAAGTGGGATCTGCAGTGTTCACTGCAGAGCCATGTGGAACACAGGACTCATGATGTCTTATCCCCCACCTGTTCAAGAGCTTCCAGAAAGACACTCCCTGGAAAGTAAAAAGGAATTGCTAAAAAGCAATATAGCTCTTCCATCTGCATTCTTCTCATCTTCCCTTTGCCTTCTGAAATATGACTTGCTGCAAAAGCAAAGCTAAGGTACTTCTGCTACCGGTGTCAGATGGGCTAATTCTCTTTGACATTAGTGAAGGCAATTTGGTTCATATCAAGGAATGTACTGTTTCAATGTCTGGCAGTTTGGCCACAGAGATGTAAAGCTTCCACGTCATTTGTCAGGAAAATTTTGTTCTGGGAGTTTTAGATAAACTTTTATTTTCCCTGCCTGAGAAGTAACCACAGTGTAAATTCCAACCATGCATCGCCTTCTGCTGAAGAATATGGTTCCCATTATCAGAGAGCACTGCTTATTATTACACCGGGCTTTTCACTTTTTTTCCTTCTTCTTCTTCTTTTTTCACATGAAATGATTATATATCAAATATTTTCCTCTCCAGGCATGGCTGACAGCTTTTGCCCTCAGGAAATCTTCTTTCTCTCCATTTAAATAATTTTTTTTTTCTTTCTCTTTTTTTCCTTTTAAATTTTTTCTCTCTGGTTCCCCTCCCCTTCAATGCATACAACCGTTCTATAACACAGGGATCTCTTTATTTTTGCTGATTCTTTTAGTTTATGAATATCTAGCAGGCATTATATACATCAGAGAAAAAGGGACAAAGTAAATAAATGCATTAAAGAAGAGAGAAAAAGAGTCTGTCCAAGTACTAAGGCCTAGATCTGTAAGGATACTGTTATGCTGATGGATACGCATCATGGATCTGTGACTGTGCCCTCATGTGCCATATTAGATAATTATCCTTATGGTAGAATTCTGGGAATCATTCAAGACACTGATTAATTCCACTTAAAATCTTGTTTTGTTTCATTTCGTTTTGTTTTCCAACTTTTAGACCATGTCAATATTTTCACAAGAAGCATGAAACTGGGACTCAGTGTTCCCCAAAGAAAATTCAGTGTTTGGAGTCACTGTCTGTGTCGCTTTCATAGTCATATGTCCCATTTCCCACTGAGAAAAACAATTATAATGGGAAATTTTCAGTTGGCTGAATTAGCTGCCCACATAGTGACTGTGTCTCCAGCATTAGAACATGTTTGGAAGCCAAAAATTCTTATCCTCAGCTTTTCATAATACAGGAGTTTATGTCAGTCATATATAAAAAGGTATATGGATGACTCCCACTTCCCAAAAACAAAAAGAAAAGCAAGAAAACAGAAGTGACATTTTCAAAGTAACATTTTGATCAAAGAAAAACACGGCCTTGGTCTGTTGATGTTGAGTCTAGCTCTACAACAGGGAAACACGTTCACAGGTTTTTCCTCAAAGTTTCTCTATCTTCAAGTAATTGCACGTGTGAAGCTGCAGCATCATATTTCACCATGACCTCGCACATTCACCAAGCTTCTCAGGGATTACTGGTTGACTAATGTCAAGCAGCATCATGATTCCTAGTTGCACTGATAGGGCATATTTGCTGTTACATCAATTTATTAACCACAATCTGATTTCCTCTGATCATTTTTTCCTCTTCACCGACTCTCTAGAGCCTCAAAGAGACAGAACCAAAGTGCTCACTAGGAGCAGATTTTTCTTTTTTTTCTCCCCCACCATGGCATGAGTAGTGTGTGCTAATCTCAGATTCCTTATGAGGGTCTCGATCCATGGCATAGTTCCCTTTTATTCTTAATTACGTATTCAAATTGATTTATTCAACTCAGAATATTGTCCCACTGCCAGCTAAATCAGTCATATAGCCAGATGGATAGGTAAAAAGGCTTCAACACAAAGCAATAAATGCCTTGTTTAAAGAGCTGTATCAAGGTCAGTCTATCTTTAGGATTTAAAGAAGGGGTAAAAGAGTCATACAACCAGAGATTTTAGAAAAAGTCATGAATAACTGTTGTATGAAGACCCAAACAAATGAATAATTACAAAAATTGTAACCAATGATTGAACGGTAGGAAAAGTTATTCTTGAACTTGGCTGTATATAATACATTAAAAAGAAAGAAGGATGGATTGAAGAGGGAGGGTAGGAAGAAGAGAAGGAAGGAAAGAAGGAAGAAAGGCAGAAAGAAGGAACAAATGAGGGATTGAGAAAATCAAAGAAGGAAAGTGTGAAGAAGAGGAAAATAAAAGCAAAGGAAAGAACATAGTAAATGATGCTCATGGATTTTGAAGTCGGGAGGGAGTATTATACTCTGGTGTGACTTTCTATGTAACAAGGTGGATAACTCAAAGTGGTCTAGGAAGGGCCTCAACTTTGGCAAAAAGAACACATCAGTACGTGATAAAACACAGGCTAAGGAGAACACTACTCATTTGACCTCTCTTACACTTATGATTTATTTGTGTGTGATTAATTTTCTGTCATATTCACTTTATGTGTTGTATTACTGGCCTTTATAAGATTCCAGAGGTCTATTTCCTTGGAAAAAGTGACTCTGTCCTCAATGTCTTGCTCATGAAAATAAATCACAAAGCGGAGCACAGATATAAAATGAGAGGTGGGGTGTTAAAGTTTATCTTGAGTTTGACAGTGGGTATGTGTGTGGGAGGAAAAAAAAATTAAAGTGACTATAAACATGTATGTATTACACATAAAACAAGCTGATAGGGCCATCAAAATAAAGTAAATGCATTTCTGCACAACAAATGTCAGGTAGCTTTGATGCTGGTTCTGGTAATGATGATATATAAAAAGATAATTCAGTGGTGTTGGCAATGAACACTAGTTCACAGTCTAGAGCTTGAGGCCAGAAGGAACCATTATAATCGTATACACCAACCTGTTCCATAGCACTTGCCAGGGAATTTCATGCAGTAATTCCTGCTTCAAGTCTATAACTTTTTCTCAAGCTGAAACAAATCTTACAGACAGATTCCAGTGCTGTTTTAAACACGTCTAGGCATGGAGAATGCTATGTATTCATTTCAGGTGCACTTTGGGCAGCTTTTCTTTAGTTTTAAATTTGTGTAAAATGCCATGTTTTCAAAAGCTGGATTACAAACCTGACAATATTGTTAACAGCTTACTCAAAAAGAAGGCTAAAAGCAAACAAAAGAAACAATACTACAGCCAACAAAACAAGCTACAACAACAACAACTACAACAACAAATCTTAGGAGCTGAAAACAAGACTTCAAACATGAATGTCCAAACTGTAATCCAATTGCCTCTCCTGTTTCTATCCTCTGTTCCGACCTTAAGTTCTCTACAGCGAACAGACGAGCACTTCACATAGGAATCATCTCACATAACTTCAGGAATATAGAATTTTGACTTCAACCTGAGCTTCCTTTATGGGGATGTTGACAAACAGGCACTTCCAGAATCAGACCTGGCACTAGTGTTTCACTTTGGTCTTCTATTTCTCTCCTGTTGCTATAAAGGCATCTTGGGGTGACTGGAGCAGACTTACATATCTCCTTTTGAGACGTCTTACATTATGTCAGATATATCCTGTCACTGCTGGCTGTCTAAGCACTGATGAAACCCTGAGGATATCTAGTGTCTAAAGGGCAGTGATTGTGCTCTGAGCCTAACCTCATAGCTACGAATGGAAGCAGGACCTCTGTGAAGTCACAGTGGTGAGAGTGTGTATTCCTGCGTAACAGTGTAATGTTTAGAAATTCAGTTCTTTTTACTTGTTCAGAAATCCAAACCCTAATGCACTAAAAGAAATGTTATTCTCCACCTTTTCATTTCAGCCATAATCAATCAGAAACCGTGAATAGAAAATCCAAGGGTAATGAGAAAGGGAGAATGAAGTTTGAACCTCCAGTCTAATGTCTAAAACCCTCAACTGGGAGAAGTATCCTACTCGATATCTGAAATGTGCATGCATTTCCCCCAGATATTCTATTCTAGTACACTCCTTGTTTGTTTTCCAGCCTCCCACTCAGGAATATTTGGCCATGAATGCTATGAATTTCTATCACCTCTTGCAAACATGTATGTGAGGCTTGCTCCTGAACTGCCAAGATATATGTATACTTTCAGTGGGGAGTGATTAATCTCAGTCTCCTCAGTATTACATGTTTCACACACACTGGCAGGACGTTCTCTGAGTGACACAAGTTCCTTTGCCCTGTATCATGTGCCAGACACACCAACAGCTGACACTGGAGCAATGCTCACAAGGGATTGTAAATGGCTTTTTCATCTACATTGCCCTAACTGAATCACCAGGAACATCGGCTGCCTAGGATAAAATTGCCCCTAACCGGAGATTCCCCGCAGTCCACTAACGCAATAAATAACCTGAAATTACAGTGCTGGGCAGCAGTGCCTAATGGATTGCTCTTGATTGACTGGTCTTATCTGATTTTCACTCAAATCTTTTTGTTTATGGTGGTACGTATAGCAGAAGATGCTATAGCATGCTCATGCTAAGGTTTGTCATGTCCATGAAATGCTTTGAAAGGAATATGCATCATCAAAAGTAGATGTGATGCCCATTTTACCTACAGGAATAAACAGCCGGCAAATCAAGAGCATACATTTTCAGCTCAATACATCCCAGTTGGCAAAATGAGATATACAGTCATGGTCGGACCAGATAGGTGTCTGTTGGTGGTTTACTCCTGTCTACTCTTACTCCTTTTTTTTTCCCCCCATAATACTGTTAAAACATGTTGGGTGGCAATTTGCCAAATGAAAAAGTCTTTGCAGAAATGTCCCCAAATTAAGAATGCATGAACAGTTCTCCAGCTGAGAAACAAGTTATTGTTCACAAAACTATTGAAGTGGAACACACAGCCAAAACCAGTCCCACTATGGCAGAGATTGCATCAACAGACCAAATCCTTTTCTATTGGGAGCGCTGGCAAAAACCTCTGGCAAAGTAACACAATGAAAAGCAGCTTGGACAACAATGTGGAAGCAAGCTGGTTGTGAGGCCTAGCAAGCCAAGGTGGGAGGATGATGCTTAGGCAACACTGACATCAGTTTTAATCAGTTCACAGCACTTTTAGGAAGTTAGAACCAGGAACCCTCTCAGAGTGAAGACCGTGGGGGAAATCTGGGATTGATATCTTGCATCTTCTCTAAGCAACTAGCTGTTGATGGCCAAGAAATACAGCTGAGACTTAACTGGAGATCTTCCTGTCTTCCTTTCAGTGTATAGAATGAATTGCACACTTGCAAATGTTCTTTTATTTTGATTTTTTTTATTTGTATTGACAACCAATCTACCAAATACGTTACCTGACAGCTATTAGAAGTAATTTTTCAGCTCATTTCTGGAGATGTAAAATAGAACTTCTCAGGGAGCCTAGACATTAGAGAGGACTTGTCTTTTTGCCAGTCTGTTGAGTACTACTTTACAGGAGTTTTCAGTCTGGAAACCCTTAACCTGCCACTTCAACTATCAACATTAATATCAGTGATTAAATCTTGACTACTCAGAGACTGGAAGTGGTGCCAAAGACAAACCTAGTTAAGTTCGGCCTGATACTTCTCTGTTGGCTTGACGAGATACACCAAGGTCACAAAGGAGTCAAAGCCCCAGATGGCTCTTAGGGACCAGACAAGGCTCAGGTTGCAAACCTCTGGAGTTTGAAGTATTATAATCGGGTGGGTTTTTTTTTTGCCACAACTGTGAACTTCTTACTATATATCTGGTTATAAAAATTGAGCTATTCAATTTCTTCCTTGTTTCTAGACTTATACTATATCCCCCCATTTCTAGTCCATTTCTACTTGAGAGAAGGTATTTTATCTTTTGAGGAATTAAAAGGAAACTCTTGTTTTCCACCATTATCTACTGGAAAATGTAACCCTTATCCTTGTTCCATTAGTTGTCAGTGTCTTTATTTCTTGGCTTCCTATTATGTTTTAAGGCTTTTATTTGTCATATGCTTTTGGTGTTCATTTGCTTCATGGGCACTATGTCTATGTTGGTACAGGAAAATGAAGAAGATGCTAGAAGTGCTCTGAGATTTCTCTTATTTAAAGCAGACTACTCAAATTAGCCACAGATTCATGGAACCAGTTGGATCACATTAATATGTCCTCTGGTTTGATAACATATTCCCATCACTCATTTTTAATTCAGAAATTAAAAACGCTGCCTGTTCTAGCCAAGGTAGCCTTATTTCAGACAACCACTTCACTGTCAGCTCTTTTTCAGCTGAGTCCTAATGCAAATAAGAGAAGAAGGGAAAGAGCAGGGAGAACAGACATGCACACAATTACACACATCCTGCAAACAAGCAGAGGTGAAGAGAATAGAGTGGACTTGAAGCTGAACAGAAGTAGACCTGCATGCCCAGTTGATTAACAGAATTAATCTTCAGAGCCGTCAGGTTTCACATTTTATTTTATACTGACTATATTCATCACACACACAAACCTTAATTACATTGCTGTTTTGGATACAAGTCAGACGAAATGAGCAGCTTGACCTTGGTTGTAAACCTCACTACTGAGGCAGCTGCAGGCAACCTGAAACAGAGCAGAATTAGTTATGAACCCTTAACTCTCCCTTTCATTCTCCTGCTCTCTCTCTGTCTTGATTAGTTTCCACCTGTTTAGTCTTCATGGAAATGCTGACTATTAGACTTTCCTGTCTGGCAAAGACACATCCCTTTTACTTTTTTTTCCCCTCTTTCTCCTCTTCTTTCACTCTTTCTCTCTTTCTGGGAACTGAAAAGTGAACTTAATGGTGTAATGTTAGGTTTCCCAACAGACAAAACAGTTTTGCGGTCCAAATGAAGTAGTCTTCCTGTGGAATACTCTTGTTTTGAATGGAAGGGTTCAGTCAATGTGATAGGACCAAAGAACATGTTATTGGAATGTGAATACTCCTTGATGATCTCCTTGGCTTTTCTCTGCATTTTTTTTCCCACTGAATAATAATACAAAAAGGTGATATCCCAAGCTTGCCTGATTCTTGGACTGTGTGATTTTATTGTTTATAAGTGCTTTTTAACTGTTTTCTGGATCTTTTTGCCAATTGGGCTCTAACTCCTGTGACTGGCGTTTAGCACAGAACTATACCTCTCAAGAAATGAAATCTGGGCTTTGGCAGGGCCAACAGACTCATTAATTATGCCGTAGCAGACATTTGGCAGATTCTATTTAGAAAGTTTGAGGGCTGACCTAAATCGGATACTTAAAGATTCCCAAACCCTAGCAAGGGTGTATCTTTTGTAACAGCATGAAGGTCATTGGCGGGACAGTGTCTCTTACTGTAAAGGCCTGGACCAAGCCTGGAAACAGTGAGTAAAACTGCAGCCCTGTGCTCAGTTATGTAGTTCTTCTGGTCCTTCAAAGCCAAACACGCTTGGATCTAGCCAGCAGTTTGGTGGGAGATCTCCAAAGCCATCCTTGTTTCTACATGAAAGCGTAACATGTAAGTCAGGGAAAAACACTCCTTTGCTTTGAATCAGTGTATCTGCAACTCTTAAAAGCGGTGCATTCATATTAGATTTTTTTCTTTTTTTGACCAAAGATGCAGAAACAGGGAAGAATGTGAAGAGTTTTATCTGAGCAGTGTGAAGTGTCTCTATCCAGGGTATTTTCCAGACTAGACAGTGTCTATTCCTATGGTTTTCCAGCAGTTCCAGCTAGAGGTAATCTCTCACAGGCAAACCCCCATCATAAATTTCAGGAAAGGAGCTGACAGCGTAAGATTATCAGGTTCAGCAAGACTCCGTTTCATGTCCTGAACTATGGAAGAAAGTTGTTTCACAGTTAACAAACTACTGGATCCCATTGAACAGGTGGTGGCAATTCCCTGTGCCTTGTCCATAAATTGCTTTGAAATCCTTTGGGACAGTAGGCGCTATATACATGTAAGATATGCGTTTTGTTGGTGGTGGTGGTGTGATTTGATTTTTTTTTTGCTTTATTTTGTTTTTCATCATGTCATCTTGAAAAAGCTCTCCCTGAGGCATAAGTAGCAAAGCATTAGCTTGGAAAGCTTGCTGGCTTGGGGCTTTTAGTCCCTTAACTGGTCTCAGTTGGCTTGTTGGCTGGTTTATGAGGAGGGTGGAGGAAAAGGGAAATATTCTTCACTCACAATTCATTCACATGGAAACATAACTGAGAAGTAGATGGCTGGGCTTTTTTCTCTGGTTGATTTATTCCCATTTATCATTGTTGTTCTTTTTTTTATCCAATTATTCCCTGAAGATTTTGATCTCCAGCACATAGGAAAAATGGGATTCTTTTCGTTATATATCCTGGGGGTGGTGGAGGTCCGAACCATTGATTTCCTATTTTCTTTTCTGCTTCCAGCACTATATCTAATAGCTTGTCTGGAGAATAAATTAAGATCAAATTGAATCTGTCCTGCTGATCAGAGTCCAGTCATACACTGTCATGAGATGTCTAAGGAAAAAAGGAGTAACATGTCAAGTACTTAAATGCTACTGTATTTCAGATGGTGCCAAACTTTCCTTGGAATACAGCTACACAGACATTGGTGCTATAGTAATAAGAATAACAGAAACAATAATAAATTAATATCACAGCTTCAAGCATCAAGGGCCAGTATCACTGACTTTTAACTCTTTCAACTAAAGCCATGGATCATCCCGTCCTTCAGAGGTTAAAATGTCTGCAGAAATAAAGCAGTCTTCCAAACAGGCAGCTATGTCATCATGTGGAGCTATGTTTTAAATTGCTGTTTCTCTGCCTAATTAGCCCTTGTAGTTAACAACAATAATAACAATGATATTAATACTATCTATGCTGCACATTGCAAGTGAGATGGCTATTTGATGCAGACCAATAATGGTGCTGGGAGTGGGTCTTAATTAAATAGCCTGGTACATCATGGACCAGGGCTCAAGATCATACTTTCAACCTAGTGCCATTACTGCCTTTGCAGGCTGGAGACAACATGGCTCTTTCTAGAGTGTACATAGAGAAAATTCTCCAAATTCGTCCTTCTTCTCCTTTGTCCATCTCCAGAGATTTCAACTCTAAATCAGGTTGGATTAAAGCAAGGTGTGTTAAAACACCTAAATGTCAGCTCTCCTAAACTCAGTAGCAACACAGACACTGACAGGATTAAATCCAAAGATTTGTTTAGTATTGAAGTGTTTTGCAAGCCTGAGTTGTACTCTTCCTTACAGTCTCAGGAAAATCTGTAAATCAGTAATGATTCAAAGGAGTATTTCTGTTACGATCCATATGTTACTAGATTTTGTGAAATATGGATAAAAAATACAATTTGATATTTCCTCCTCTATTCTGAAAATGAAATTTAAGATGAGAAAAAGGTTGAAATACCTTTGGTGTATAAAACTTCTAAATAATTAAAGTGAAAAACAGGAACAGAATTACTGAAGTTTATCCTATTTGATCAGAAAGAGAGAAAGGGAGAGACAGTTAAGAGACAAGAAAGAGAAAAAGGGAAAAGATGAAAAAGAAAAAGAAAGAGAAAAAGAAAAAGAAAGAGAAAAAGAAAAAGAAAGAGAAAAAGAAGAAGAAGAAGAAAAAGAAGAAGAAGAAGAAAAAGAAGAAGAAGAAGAAAAGAAAAGAAAAGAAAAGAAAAGAAAAGAAAAGAAAAGAAAAGAAAAGAAAAGAAAAGAAAAGAAAAGA